>WBND01001321.1:21382-45884 GCA_013398595.1 Tychaedon coryphoeus
AATTGTGTTGTGTTGTTAATAAATTTCTGTTTATACCTTTTTAAGTTTTAAGCCTGCTTTACCTTTACTCCTAAATTCGATCCCCAAGAGAAATTAAATCTATTAAAATTGACAAATCCCAGTCACACCGTGACATCAACACAATTGCAAAAACCCTTGAGAATTTGCGGTTAAAAGGGATAATCCCTCAAACCAAACCTTTAGACTTTAAAATCCATAATATCCATCCAGGGGAGTGGGTACTGGTGAAAGACATGGAAAAAACAATCTTTAACTCACAATAGAGATGTCCTTTTCAGGTACTACTGATGACTGAGGCAGCGATCTGGACCAGGGAAAGAGAGTGGATCCATGCCAGCAAAATCAAAGCACCAGTGGAAAAACCTAAGGAGTGGACTATAACATTTGAACCAGGTGACATCAAATTGACTCTTAAGCGGACACTAGGTGGTAATAAACTGGGAGAACCCAAATGGTCCAAAGAATGTACAAAAAACTACATCCAACTGGGAAGTAAGGCCAAGCTTATACTAGTAGTTTCAAGTACTGCCTGGACAGATTCTAAGATGCCTCGAATATCCCCCTTGCAGAAGAGTACTTCCACTTCAAACAGGAGGATCAGGACTGTTTCAGTCAAAGAGTTCTCGTATTCTAGCCTTAGCCTGTGACCTATACAAAGGAGAGGAGGAATTACAACTTTCACCAGTGCCACACTACATACCCTGTCTAATTCATCCCAATACTTGATATGCTAGCTAAGTTAAGTGTAAATGTTTAAATTGTAAAAAAAAAAGAAAAAAAATTAGTATTGTAACTCACAAAATCTATGCCCTTGTTGCAGGAAGTGTCGAGTGCCAAATTTATTCTCTGTACAGATAGAGCTAAGAAACACTGAAATAATAACTTTGTTTTGTGAATGGGAATTACTAGTGCCTGTTGAATGAGAAATACCTAAGGAACAGTGGGACTCTACAGTTAAGAACTGTCAAAGGCAATTTGCCTGAAAATTATCAAAAAAAGGAAATAACAAGGAAATAGAGGGCAAGACTGGGTTGGCCACTGTACTTGCCACCAAAAAGATCATATACACCTGGTATGGGTAGCAGCCCCATAGGACAGGCATAGGAGGTGGAAGTATAAGCCATACTAGACCTTTGTTATTCCTTTTTCTGTCACTGTTTATTTGTCTTTTCCCTTATGGGATACCAGCAAAGTCATGTCACAGATGCTATCAAAAGCTGTATATAAAAAGACACTGAAGTTCTTTTCTTATTACACACTCCCATAACAGTCACTGTTATAACCCATCCAAATTAAGTACTTGTATGCAAAATAAGAAGAAATACTGAATTGTGGAAAACTTACGAAGGAGTGGTAATAGGTTGGGAAATTAATGTCCAAAAGGAGAGAAATGGAATTGTTTCATATTTCTCACAGGAAGTAAAGTCCAAAATTTGGTAAAAGAACAACTGGTAAGCAAAAAAAAAAAAAAAAGCCACTGCAAAAACCTAACCTTGTGCCAATTTCACTTCAAAATCTGTATACAAACCTTGAACAAAAATTAGAAAAGAAAGTAGATATCTCAAGACTGGAAAAGAATCTGTTTTTAGAACTAGGAGAAAGAATAAGTAAGGAGATTAATGTAACTAATTGTGGAGGGACTTTGATGTCAGAAAAATAGCCATGGAAAGGCGGTAGTTTAGGCTCAGTTAAACTCCTTAAGTAGAACCAGATAAATATAAGGGAGAAAAACCGACCACAAGGGTGGATTTTATGTTCAACAGTAAGTTGTAAATAATGTAAGTAAATAATGGAACTTCGACATAGTCAATCCCAGAAGAACCAACTCAGTATTGGACTCAAGAAAAAAAAAAAAAGAAAAATTGCAAAATTTAAATAATTTTAAAATTGGGCTTTTTCAATGTAATGATACATGGAAAAATCCTTACTATGTGATCCCAGAAATATCCAAATTTGGGGAAAATATGAATAAACCAAAAAAAAAAAAAGATTCTTGGAAAGCAAAAGATGGCTTATTTTAGATATGTGGGGAAAGAGCATACCCTGAACTCCCCTCCCAATGGAAAGGAAGTTGTAGTCCGGGAATTAAACATCCAAGATTTTTTCTTTTACCAGGACCAAATGGAGATCAATTAGAAATGCCAGTTTATGAAGAGCTAAAAAAAAAAAAATATTTGATTGGAGAATTTCAAAAATGGGGAGATGAGGAATGGCCCCCCTGAACGTATAGTGGAAACATGTGGGCCAGCCACCTAGGCACAAGATGGGAGTTGGGGATATCAAACCCCAATTTACATGCTAAATCCCATTATAAGGCTCCAAGCGGTTATAGAGATAATAACAAACAAAACTGGTCAAGTAATAAAATTATTAGCAGGTCAACAACGCCAAACAAGGGCTACAGTATATCAGAATAGGTTGGCTTTAGACTATTTTTTAGCTGAAGAAGAAGGAGTCTGTGAAAAATTTAATAAATCAGATTTTTATTTGAAAATAGATTACAATGGAGATGCCATTCTAGATATAGTCAATGCTATAAAAAAAAATAGCTCACATACCAATACAAAAATGGGAATCAATGCTAAAAACTAGCTAGTGGGATAACGTATTGGGAATAGAATAGTGGAAGAAGCTAGGCTTCTTCCTTTTTTGTGCTACGGACGGGTTAGTATTTCTTCCTTGTTTGATCCTCTGTTTTATTTGACTAATTACCAGAATAATACAAGGCATGCAAATAGTAACTCTGCCTATAGATCCAAAATTGACTCCATCTGGAATAGCACAAAAGATGGTGTTAAAAAAGCAAAATGATATAGAACACCCCTTAGAAGAAGCAAAAATGATTTATGAAAAAAGTGAGTGAATAACAGAGGCTAGAAAACAAGGAACATTGCTCAAGCCCTACATTATTTCCAATCCAGGCATCCAGTATAGTCCACTAATACTGAGAATGTTCTTTGTGTGTTGTTGCTGTTTTCTTCCAGAATTTGCTTTCCCTTTGCCCTGATTTTCTACAACTATTGAAAACTTCAGTCAGTACAGGATAAAAAGCTCTCAGTTTGCAAGATGATTAATTTTTGCTTGAGCAGGCCAAGAAGCAAGAAGCAGACTTGAGTACTAGTCTCTCTGTTTCTCTCTGTCCTTGAGAACTGGCTTCCAGTTGGAAACACGCCTTTGCAAGGGCATCATATCTGGGGGGGAAAAAATGGAGTTTGGAGGATCTGGAGGATTAAGACTCTAATTGCATAAAGCCATGAGTGCAGTACTCCTACCCTGACTCTTGTGAAGGGCATTCTGCTGGACCTGAGACACTCTGCAGGGTATAGGATGGGACAGGGCTTAGGTACTTGTTGACACTTAGATGAAACATAAATATCCCAGTATCAGGACAGCAATGATTATAGCAGGGCAATATTATGAAGCCGGGCCACAACATGGGTGGCTGCAGACAAACGACAAACTTATACCCTAACCTCTGTAGGTCCTTTGAAAATTTCATGCTGGCCCTGCATACAATATATTCTTATCTCAAATCCTCTCAGCCAACTTTTGTTTCATCCCTGGTTATTTTTTTATGCCAGCTGAGATTGGGGTTGAGCCTTGGGACACATAGGCACTCTCTGGACTGAGAGTATGAAGGTATAAAAGTTTTTACCACAAACCACCTTACCAAATACAAAGGAGCAAGCCTGGAAGAAAACTGCCACAGGCTCTATGAATGTAGAGCACCTTGCAGAGTAGCTCCTGCTCTAGTGAGACTCTGCTCCATGGCAATCCAAGATGCCCTTGTATGGCTTGAATTAAACAGGTGGATAAGAAGAAGATTAAAATCTGATGGTTTGGATCAGGGTTCAGAAGATTCAAATTCAAGAGTGGTCCTTAAATGTTGAGAATCTTGTTTGTTTGTTGTTATGCTTTGTGTATTTTATATTCACTGAAGAAATACTAAAGATTTAACCATAGAGAAAAAATTATTTATATTTACGTCTGTGCCTCTGCAGTATACCCTCCTCTGAAAAGAAAGATAATGGTTTAGAGTGGAGGAAGAACAAACAACTGAGTACAAGGAAATTTCCATAGTACTTTTTTTAGCAATATTGCCAAGTGGCTTTGAAGATTTAGACCCTAACACTATCCATTTTTTTTGGAATTAACTTCTGAGAAGGCTAAAGACAAATTTCATCTCTTTACAGTAATTGCAGCTACAGTCAGTCCAAACAATTCTCAAACGTTTATCTGTCAGCACCATCCACTTAGTCCCTGACACTGCGGATGGCTGGAAAACTACTGCAGCTAAACAACATACTATATGCAGATCACTTTGATTTCTTCGAATACCTTGCTGCAATGCAGAGACAATTTCTCTACAGTTTCTACAGTTTTTGGTGTCCTCATTAGAACACTCGCCATGGACTTCCAAATAAAACCATTCCCATGGACAAACAGCATCCTGTGCTGGCTTATAGAGAGGAATTATTTTCTTTTCTTATTTTCTAGATTTATTTGTACCTGAGTGGTGTCGCAGACTGTGGTGTCTCTTTAAGCTTGAGATCACCTCAGGAGGACATGAAGGTGCTCTGGGATTCAGGGTTTTTCCAGATGCCCGCCCATGAGAGACTGCAGGAGGCTGTTCTTAGAGGTTTCAAGGTTGTTTATTGTTTCTTATCTCAGGAATTTCTTGTCCAGCTAACAGCAATCTGTTCAGCTAGACATACAGGGTGGAATCTGCCTGCTAGAGGCTGGTCTTTTATACTCTAAATTGCGTACTTGATATTTACAATTATTTCCCAATACAATACAATCTTATTACACTGTCCAGCTTTGTCCCCATCCAATCTGAGAATCCCAGGAGGCCATCCAACATGGGTGACATGAAGGAGAAGGAGGAAGAAGTATACCATGCCCCAAATCCTCCATGTTGGCCACGAGCCCCCTAACATAAACATTCTTAGAAACCACTTATTCAACATTCTAACAGTCTAATTCATACTCTACTTATTTTTGTGGCTTGTATTTTCTTCCCTCAATATTGGTAGATTTTTCCAGGGGGTTAAATCCAGCCCCTGAGACTCCTAGGTCTCATTCCAGGGTCTTTGGGAACCTTGCCAGGGGAATCTTGAGGCCCCCAGGGAAGGCAGGGGAACACCCTGGATTCCCACAAGTGGAAGTCTGACTTGCTACGCAGAATCAGAGGGTTACCAGAACAGAGGTATCGATGCTATAAAAATGTAACATAATATAATGGGCCTGAGCCTACACCTTTAAATTAGTGGTGATTTTGCCTATGACTTCCAACAAGAGTTGGCCCATTTACACAGTATTTATAAGCCCAGGAGAATGCCCAGAATAAAGTCCAGCACAGTGAGAGGCACAGTCTGAAATAAACCAAGTGCTGCATTCATGCAACTCACAGCACAGTTAATAATTTTTCAACATAAAAAAAATATATTTATTAGGGCCACCAAAGGAGAAGCGATTTACAAAATTGACTGAAGGCATTTCACATCTGCTGTGTTTTTCACGGCTTTGGTCTTTTGTTGGAACCTCACTTACTCACTCAGATGCTCAGAGAATGAGGATAGCCCCTGGCAAGCATTTTGCTATCCCTGGGCAGATGGTGGAGTGAAGTGACCTATAGAAGTCACTCCCCTTCTCTGCTCTACAGACAGACATCCCTGTGCTGGGGTGCAATAATATTGGGCACTCCTTGAATATATGGTGATTCTTCTCTGGACCAGTCTATATTGGGCTTTGAAAATCCTGCTCACTTCAAAGGATAAAGCAGAACAAATAATTAGGGTCTGAATTTTGTAGATATGAAACTGTATCTGGCAGATACTAAATGCTTTCCCCATGACCCTGGGCAGAGCTAGGAAAAACCCTCAACATACCCCAAGTGTCAAGTCAAAGCCCAGAGTTAAACACCACCTTTCCTTCAAATAATAAATTGTAATAGTTGTATTTAACACAGCATTTCCTATATCAGGGAGATAAAATATTCCTGGCTGATAGGTTGGTCATGCTGTTCCATACTGTGTGCAAAACACTCCACATGTATTACGTACTAGTGTCCATAGTTTCCCAGTAACATTCAGCTTTCTCTACTCTGCTGGTGAAAAGCAGCAAAATTGCTCCCATCCCTGAAAGTAGGCTGTATCCATAGTGTTCCTACTGAGCAGTTATACTGTAGTTTCTTTCCAAGCTGGAGTGGATTATTTATCTTCCAAATCTCTACTGTTGGATTGTGTCACTAGTGGAACTCAAATTAAAACATCAAGTCCCTACCAGATGTTGGTGTATTTGTTATTTTATGAAACCTTGCTGCATCTGGATAAGTCAATCAAGGTTAAGGATCCTTCTATTAAGAATTTCTGTTAAGGACATTGGCACATCTCTTTCTCCACACACTGTTGATTTTTGTGGGCTGTCTTGGTTAACACTAAAACTGAAATACCACCATGGAAACTCCCTTGAAGCAAAAACAATGATCTTAGTTCCATCCCTGATTTTCGACAAATCATGGTACTAAAGGCTACAGTGAGCTATACAAAGAAAGTCCTTCTTGTTTGCCTTAGGATCACATATAGAAAGAGAACCGAGAATCTTCAGTTTCTGTTAGAGAGATGGTTATGTCGGACCTGGCTGTCTCCTTACAAATGAACTGCGTTCCACAGAAACACAACAATCTGGTAGTAACCCTGCACTGGTATATCTCTGTGGGCATTAATTCTACAGTGTATGTGCACACAGTTATGATTAATGCCCGGGAGACCTGCATGGGAAAAATGCCTTGAGGCTGTGATTCCTCAAGGTTTGGACACAAACCTAGATGGAATGGCTCAAGGGAGGCAGAAATATTAACCTAATCTGATGCTAAGTGAGATATTTACACAATATAAGAAATTCAGGGAAGAAGTTCAATAGAAGTACATGCTGCACAGTGCTGGCAATATTTTCTTCACTACAATCATCGCAAAAATCAGAAAGCTGGACTTCATTTCTCTGCAGCTTGAAGTGTTTTCCACAGACAGAAAAACACCACTGCAGTCAGACCGCCTAGAGGCAAGGATGGGTGAAGCCATATCTTCTGCTCACTAAAGTTAATATATATACATAAGACAGAGAAATATGCCCACTAGGGATCCATACCTGAAAGCCAACTTAACTAACAGAATTTTAGCAAAAAATATGCTCTTCAGAGTGCTTTTCAAGTTATTTGCATGAAAAGGGTCTCATTCAAGGAGTTTCACTCAAGTGAAGAGGCATCTAGTTTAAAAAATCTATAATACATATAACTCATAACCATTTTTATCAGCAGATAATAGCTTTACCTTATGACCACAATTTCTCTCAACATGGGAGTTTGAAAACAGAAGAGTCAATTGACATGAAAACAGTCTTTGGTGACAAGAAAGACACAATGTGACACAAAGAACATCCTTAGGACCAATTTGCTTCCTTGTATGTCATGATTTAGGGGAATGAATAGGCATTAATGTGAATAATTTTTCTGACAAAGGAAAATGGGGAGTTGCCAGTCCAGCCTGAATAATGTTCAGAATCATGCAGCTATATTAAGAGAGAAGGCGAATGAATGGTTTATGCATATAAATTCAGTGTAAGGAAATTTAAGGTAATGAGGCTAGGCTGAATGAAAAAAGAGACAGGAGAGAAGGGAAAAGGAAATATGCTCTCTCTGGCCATATGCTTAGGGTACTGAGCAGTGAGACAACCAGATGGTGTGGTTCAGACTTTAAAGTGTAATTCTCTGACTTTTAACTGATACATTAATGTACACTGGAGATACAAGATATTTTAGAAGACATTGGGCACTTTCTTCCATGACAAGGACAAAAATTATTTAATCTTCTTCTTTTTCTGAACCTACATGTTTCTTGCTTGTTCAAGGTTGTCCATCTACGGATATGTTATGAACCTCACTCCAGAGACAGATTTTTGCCTTATCAAGGCTTCTTTTAAAAGATTAGCTATTACTCCTTCTAATCTTTGGAAAGAGGGGGAAAAAAAAGCAAACCAAACTAAAAAATAAAAAACAACAACAAAACAAAACAAAGCAAAAAAAAAACAAACAAAAAAACCAAACCGAAACAAAAAAACAAACAAAAAAAACCCTCAAGAGGGAATTGTCTGTTCTGGTACTTATTCAGAAAGCCCTTTGATATAGAAATCATTGGCAGTAACTCCGGGCCACCCCAGATACCGCAGATAATGCATGCAAATACCTAGACCTGTCGCTCACTGCCACTGTGATCAAGGACTAACACGCTTTCTGTTTGTCTTTGTACCCATCCTCTCCCTCTTCTCTCTGGTGATAGCTGAGCCTGCCCACCAGCACAAGGACTGTATCTGTACAAGATCAATGAATGCCCATTCTCCCAGAAAGAACTAGTGTGCAGGTTCCACTACAGAGATGTGAATGTCTGAGCCAGAGGCTGTCAGCACCGTTGGCATATGTGCTTAGACACACCATAGTAAAAGAAAATGCCACATTACCAGCAGATGACCTTTCATTAGGCTCATTTGCTGACTAACCTGCTGTCCCAAGGGACACCTTGGTTTGTCTGCCATCACTAACGCTCCAAGATTGACCAAAAGGAGCAGTACCTTACAGAGATACCCCTGACAGTGTGTGTGAGCCAGCCTCCGAGGTTAGGAAAAGGCTTCCCGAAGCCTTCTTGGGGCTGACAAGCAGCACCTCCCAGTAAGATCGAGCACAGCATCCTACTGCAGTGTCACTGTAGTTGTTGTAGGCCCTGCTCTGGACCTTTGTTTATTCTGAGGATTTATTTTCTCTTTTCAGAGGATGGCTTGTACACTCCTGTTTGGTGCTCCATTGCTTGTGACTGTTCTCGTTACATAAAGCCACAGTCAGACTATTCTTCTTCCCTTCCAGACCAGTGCGGCTAGGCAGACCCAAACTGTCACAGCCGAGGGTCTCTTTAGACATGAGATCCCTCAGCAGGACATAGGAGGTGGTTCAGGATGCAGGGTCTTCTCCGAAGCCGCTGAAGAAAAACTGCAGGAGACAATTGTCCAGGTTTCAAGGTTGTTTATTTTTCCTTATCTCTAAAGTATCTCACTGGCAAGCGACGGTCCTCTCTGCACAGCGACCAGGACAAAAGTCTGCCCACCGAAGGGACGGACTTATCTTTTATACCCTAAACTACGTATTCTATATTTACAATAACTTCCCAATGCCATACAATCTTGTTACCATGTCCAGCTCTGTCCCCATCCAATCTGTGGCTCCCAGAATGCCTCCCAACATGGATGGCACGAAGAAGAAAGAAGAAAGAAGCCACCATGCCCCAAATCCTCCATATTGACCTCATGGCCCCTAATGTAAACAATCTAAAAATCTACTTTTTCTACACTCTAGCAATCTAATTTACATTCTGCTTGACTGTAAAGCTTGCATCTCCTCCCTCAGGGTTGGTAGATTTTCCCAGGGAGCTAAATCCAGCCCCTGGAGCACTTGGGCTTCACTCGGGGGTCTTTGAGGGGTCTGCCATGGGGGTTTTTGCATCCCCAGAGGACTCAGGGGGATGCCCTGGACTCCCACACCAAACCACTTTGGTTTTCAGTACTAGGATTTCACTTTTCATGATTTGTCTTATTGCCCTCCATCCCACACATACACTTCTATTTTTTTTTTCTGTGGGACCTGAGTATTTTGGGATCAAAGGGAAATGTATTTAATTTCATTAAGACCAGGTTGATAAATATGTCTCATATGAAGAATGTGTAATAATGGTGCCCACAATCAGACTTCAAGGGAAAATTTAAAAAAGGACAAAGATATATATGGCACATCCCCTGAGTCCTATCCCCACCTTCGCCTATTTTCCGCTCAGAGGATTTCTGGAGCCTAAGGCAGTTTGCCTATTTAGTCACCTTCAAGAGATTTCTCTTCCAACTACTTATTCAGGCTCCCAGATGTGCATCCACCTGAACTTTTTTGCATCCACATTACTCAGATGGATGCAGAATATCAAGGCTGCTATTTGATAAATCAGTGTTGTGCTGGAGAACAGATTATGCAAGCATATGAGCTACACATTTACTTGCCTAGGGTGATGAATTTCAATGCATAGGAAATTTTTAAACCAGTCTAGAGCAACAGCAAGCTGCTTCAGAGTCAGAGACTGCAACAGTGGAGAAAGGGTCTCCTAGAGAATTTAAATGGTAAGACGTACCTCTGCATGCAAAAAAGGTTGCCCTGTTTTGTAGTGTGCCCAGTTATACCTGTACCTTTTCTTCACCTCCTCCAGGCACTTGCAGGACAGACTGTGCATATTCAACACTACTGTGTTTCAAACCCCCACATCCCTTAAATAGCTTTTCCTGGTTCAGAAAGAAACAGCTATAGAACTTTCAAAGGATTTCTCAAGGAAGTCAGTCTGAACCAAAATGACCACATAGTTCCTCAAGATACTGCAGTCAGATTTCAGCAATCATCTTTTTTCCATCTAAGTGGGGAAGAAGTGGAGAGGTGACAAAACCTTAGAATGGAAATAAAAACTTCAGTGATGCCAAACCATCAGATCATGCTGGACACACAGGTGATGCTGCAGATCCCTCAAAACAAAGCTTCTGACACCAATGGAAGCAGGCTTACACCAGAAGGAGCTCACCTGAAAATCCTGTCCAGCATTTAAATGATAATATACAAAATTACAGCTCTCCATGTTGTAGTCAACTTATCATTCCTGGAAGATCCAATAAATCAAGACAGATGCAAGAAAACTTAGATTAGCTGCAGCAAGACCACTGTAAGTCACCAACTTGATGAGTCTGATGAAGGGACCTGCTGTCCCGTGGCTTCCCTCTGCTCTGAGGAGGATGAGGAGGGACATGTGGCTCAGCTGCACTCAAAACAGTGCCTTTCATCAGGTCAAAATATGAAAAGCTGCATGAGAAAACTATTGCATATAATCAAAACTTGGCCACTTTTCTTCCTGAAATTAAAGGGTAGAAAAGAGATGACATGGAAGTTAATTAACTTCCTTTTCAAATGTAATGATTTAATCCAGTCCCACCAGAGGAGAGGGTGCTGGTCAGATAGACCCAGCTGGGAAAAACCATAGACAGAAATCTGTAGAAAACGTGACATCACAATTCCACAATCAAACTTCACTGAACACAGTATGCCTGGGGCATATAAACTAAGTAGCCACTAAAAAAGCAAAATTTAGGATGTGCAAAGGAAGCAAAGAGATAAGCAATGATACTGCCTCCCTTTTTAAGTCTTGCACAGTATCTGTTTGGTAATGCATCTGCGGCTGAATGCTGGGGCTTGACAGACTGTAGGCTGTGGGTACTCGTGGAGTCTTTGTATCAAATGGACTGCCAGCAGGAACAAAACTCATTCAACCTGTATTAGCTAAAAGTTACTGTTGCATTTATTGTAAGGGTTAGAAACAGAGGGTCTTACAAAGGGTTGCTCCTTGGCAGCCCAGAGTAAAACAGCGAGTTAGAGCAACAGGGTCAGAGAAGAGGGGAGAGAAAGAGAGAGGAGAGAAGAGAGGGGGAGGGGAAGAGGGCAGAGAGGGAGCGAAGAGAAGGAAAAAGAGAGAGAGAGAAGGAGATGCAAGAGAGGGCAGCGAGGAGAGAGAGAGAGAGCGATTTCCCATTTACAACACTTTAAACCCTTTTCTATCATGAATATTCTAATTCCCCTTTAACCAACGTAATACAAAATACAAATTCTATAGAATTTGCATGGAGCCTATAGGAACCACGATATTAGCATAGTGTGTTTCAAACTCTAAAAACTACCCTTTGTACCCTGGAGGGGATGAGTCAGACCCTCGTGCCCACTCTGAGGCAGAATGCATTGTTCAATCACCGGGGGAGTAGCCCAAGCCAGCTACCCCATTGTCTCTTGGTTATTTAGTAACTATGGTTTGGTATCTCGAAAGTGGCTTTCATTTCCATCATATCCATGGTTTCTATATTCTCAGAATCTGAGCATTCATATTTGTGGGGTTCATCTTTTCCATTTTCCCCAAGAGTAGGCTGCTCCCAGTAGCACCTTTGCCATCACTTCCACTGCAGCTCCCTTCAAGACTCCCTCTTGCACATCACCAGGGGCTGAAAGTGCCCTTCCTCTTGCCTAGAGTGAGGAGGGGAAAGGAGGAGCTATCAGCTGACAAGACAGGGAAATTGCTTTGGCTTTATGCAGTAAACAGGTAGTGGTCTCTCCTTAACACTTCCTGTTGCCCTCCCACAGCAGCTCCCCACCCATTCCACCAGGTATGGCTGTAAACTGGGCTGTCCAATCAGGTTTTTTTTCTTTTATGCCACCATCAAGTGACACACTGCCTTATCCTGTGCTTTAAACTCAGTGGTCAAGATGTCCACAAAAATTTGTACTCACAGAGCTAAACAGCATTACTAAAATCACTCCCTGCCACAGCGTTTTCTGCTAAAAAGGCTCCTGTCATGAGGATCATAACCTGTATGTTATGGCAATTACAAGGAATAATAAGGAATAATAGAGATGGCTTAGGATTTTTTTTTTTTTTTTAATGGAAACAGAGCAGTAAGCAGAGATGTTCATCTTGGAGCATACTCCCAAATTTTCCCCTGGGCTACACAAGCCCTGTTTCACAAGCAGCCTGGGGAGCTGGACATGGAGTGCCAGTGTTAGAAGCATGCCCTGAGCTGGATGCAGGAAAGCAGGCAGCAGCTGGAGCTGTACCATGTAACAACTCACATAATTTAGATTATACTTTTCCAGGTTTTCACACTTGTTTTTAATATGCCAAAGCTTTTTTCTATGAATACCTACAAATGTTCTGTCTCATAAGGAGGGCATCCTTCAAGTGGATTATCCCCTCTTCATAGTTTTGAGTGAACTTTCTTTTTCTAGTTTTCTGCATAGAAACAGGACATTTTGCTACAGTTTTGATCTCAGCACACTTTCATTCAGTCATAGATGTGGGTTTACTTTCCCAGCTCTGATTGTTTAGACTCCTTTCTCCATCAGGTGATGCATTCATCCATTGCCTTTCCTTTACCATGAAAAGTAATTTGGCATATGACAAGACAGCCTTGTGAGATACTGCGTCATAAAAAAATGGTTTTCATGCTCTTCTTAGTCTTTGAAAAAGAGCAAAAGTATCCAGAAGCAGAAGGAGCAGAAGATAATGTTATAAATTACTCACCACAATCAGGTAGGTCAATCAATTAAGCAATTTATTAATTCACAGATGAGGAATGGGCAAGCAGAGCTGGGGACACAGAGAGTCTGCGCTCCACTAACACATCCATCCTACCCCTGGTCACTGCCCCTTTTATAGGCAGTTTCTTGGTGGTATGTTGTCACAGTACAAGCTTGCTTGTTGCTGGGCAAATCAGTTCTCCATATAGGGAGAAGCAGCCTGATGGGACAAGTAGTCCTCCAGGGAACAGTGACAGGACAAATTTGGAAACAGACAGGGGTTCGGACTTACGGGTTTCTGCCTGGGCTGCACAAGCTATTGATCAGAGAGCTGGGGCAGCCCAAACTTTGACCAATCACAAGTGCTTGCCAAGGAGCATTAAGAAGGTTCTTTCAGCAGCAGTGCTGAACAATAAATGTGCTTTTTGTTGCATGGTCACAGAGTTCACGTGTCACTGTCTCGACACAGTGCAGTTCGACATCACAGGCTGTGACATACCTTCTGTGCTAGGGTACAAGTCCAAGCAAGCCCGAACATGTTGTCTAGCACTCAAGCAGCAGTGGCTACAAGCCCCCACTAGGTTTGGACAAGGCTTGAACATGTTCTCAGGTTGCACTCCTGGCAAGCGGGTAACAGCAGTAACAAGCCTTTTCATGTTTGCACAAGCCTGTGTTTTCCTTATACATAAAAAGTTGATACAATTCATAATTATAGTGGCAAAAAAAAGAAAAAATACTTAACTGCAAAAGCCAGTAATTTACAGCAAAGTGATTTAAACAAATATAATGAAATCATTGCATTTTCATTTGTTTCATGTCCATGCTTTACTTTAGGTTCAATATTTTTGTTTATATTGATCCTATGGTGTATTTTTCATAATGACACAAATCACTATGTAACATCTCACAATAACTTGCGAAGAAAATTAAAACAATTTTCTGGGTTATTCTGCTTTTCTATAGCTCTAATTCATTTCTGCATGATCAGGAAAAAGCAGGGAGGGCCAATGAGCAGTGAACTTGGAAGACCCAGGAATAAACATGGCATCTGCAATGCTTAGAAATGCAGATAACCAATTATACTTGGCAAAGCCCTGAAATACTTTTTTTAAGCTCAGAAGTAGACATGGACTCTGTATGGAAACTATCCTGCTCTTCTTTCAGAGATGAGGCACAGAAATTTAAACTGAGGCAAGCAATCTGGGTGTCCTTTAACACTTAGGTGTGACATTGTGAGGTAGCATGATTTCCATCATGATCCCAGACAGTCTATTTCCAAAAATTATTCAGGACAGAGGGAGCACAGTGCCCTTCTGGAAGGTAGAAAATGAGGACATGGAGGTCTCTCAGGACAGCCAAGCCCAGAAGGCAGGTTGCACTGAAGCCTTCTCAGGCATCCACAAAGAGCTGTTCTGTAGGGCCAGTGAGAGCTCAATCAAGGTTTCATGTGTGCTGAGGTGTCTGGGGAAGGCTTGACTGCTCAGTAAAGCACACAGAGGACATATATCAATATATCATATATCAATCTCTGCCTAGGCAGGATGTTTGAAATCTATACCCTTTCATACTAGTGGTCTGCGCATCACAGGCTCCTCCAAGGTAAACATGGGCTTGACACAGCCTGCAGGTAATCCCTGTGATGTGATCAAAAGGCTCATATTCTTCATGAGGGGCTTGCTTTGGGTATGCAATAGTATTGCTCTGTGTGCACAAGAGAGTCCATTTGCAGGACTTCTGTCATTATGTAGCAAGGTGGCTGACTGACATGCAGATCTGCAGAGCTGACTGGGCCTGAGTTGGCCACTAGGCATTTTTAAGAAAAAGTTTCAGCTCCTGTCAGCTATCACTACCCTACTGATAATGGGGTCATTTCCATTTGCTTTAACAGAAGATCGTACTTAGATTCAATTACAGATTTGTTACACTCATGCCTGCGGTGATGGGAACAGGACATTCAGGGATTTGGGGAGTGGATCAGAATGTGGATGTTGAAGCACTTTTTGCATCTCAGACCCACCTCTTACAGCAAACCACTAAATGCTCTTGAGCTTGCTCACTCTTGCTGAGATACACAGGCTTTAGTTTCCTCCTCTGAGGAGCTAATTAATTTCTCACAGAAAAGACAGATATTATCATGTGCTTTTAGCATTTATAGATGCTTTATTTTAGAGTGCTGGTCTTCCCAGAAGCAATATGGCAACCTTACAGAAATCCAGCCTGGAGTCTTTAAAATATTCTAGGCTTAGTGTGTCCATGGCTGATGGCAGATACTGTCTTGTATGTCCAGCTCATATGCCCAGGTAGGATCAGGAAGGTGTTTATAAACCAAGAGAAGTGTTAAGCATGAGCAGACACAGTACAGTAAGTACCTGACAAAGAGCCACACAGAGTTCCTGCAACAAGAGAGAAAGATAAATGCACAAAAAAAAAATTACAGGCATTGTAAAGAAGCTCTATTAATACTAAAAAGTATCAAAGCATATAACCTTGTAATTTTTTTGTCCTGGTCGAAGCAGAATCCTTCCTTCCTTGCTGGCAATATTGAGTCCATCCTCGGCAAGAGTTTAACGCTTAACAATTGCTCTTGCCATCAAAGGTTTTGTGGTGTAAACACACAAGGACATAGAGCAGACAAAATTAATACTATCATCACTTTATGAGTGGGCAGCTGAAGCCTGAAGGGAAGAAATTTGCCTGAGCAAACTAGCACTGCTAGTCCTGTCAGTGCTCTTGGTACACACCACTTCTCCATTGTTCTGTTCTGACAAACCCAGTGCTTTTATGTGCTCCTTTTGGAATACTATTCCCACAGGTGAATGCTCCATGTTGGCATGCACATCTTCCTGATGTGAAAATGCTTGAATTTAAACAGAAGTGAAGCCTCACAAATTTTAAAAAGTTGTAAGTACTTGCTAATTTTGTTTGGCTATGCAACAGTGAAAAAATGTTTATCTCTCCTCAGGAAGGAAAAACCAATTGATCCATTTTCTGGACAGCCACCTGCAAGATCCATTTTACCGCTTCCTACCATATAGAAGCAAACTGAAGGTTGCTTTCCTTTTACAAAGGCACTACAAAACTATTGTAGAAAGGACAATGTGTCTTGGTAGACACTCCTGCCAGTGTTAGTGGAAAAGGACAAAGAAAATGAGCAGCAGTTGGTGACTCTCACACCATCAGCCTTCACCAGGTAATCTGTAAATACCTTCAGAAACAGCTGTTCCCTCTCCACAAAGTGACTAACTGATGAATCCACTCATGAATACCTTCTTTTCCTCAAACCTTCAGCCAAAAATAGGGAAATAGAGAAATGTGATCACTTGCCCTGAGGCTCAGGAAGCCCACATTATTTTGGTCCAGGCAGCTGAAGTCCACCAGCAACCCCTCAGTATCCATCTGGTGAGAGGAGTATGGCAGCCAAGTGGTTCAATGAAGGGCTGATAATGGAGTACCCATGGGGAGCAAAACAGATGGTAAAACTTTCAACCTTCCTCCCTTTCTTCTTCAGGAGGAGGGAAAGAGACATTTGCCAGCATGCACATAATTGCTGCTTTCTCAGAGGTGACAGGTGAGCAGATACATAAGCAAATGTACCTAAGGCCAGAACAGTGTTTACACCCAGTGTTTTCAACCTGCTGATCCACTAAGTTTGCATACACACCTCTCTACACTTGCATCACATTTCTCTTTTTCGCCTACACTGTTTCTCCCATGATGCTCCAGCACTAGTCGGAATGATCTTATCTCTGTGGTTACTCCAGTGTAACTAAGCGTGCATGCAAAGGGAACATTCAACCTACCCAAGAGAGAAGCAGAATTTTTTTAGGTAGCCAGATTTCTGGATCTAGAAAGAGGAAAAAAAAAAGTCACAAATCACTTTGAAAGTCAGTTTTCTGACTTCTAGGCCAACAAACATTGAAAAATTTATAAGGGTTTGCATACTAACAAAACTGAGCAAGAAGTGGAGACCCTGAGACACAAGAAATGAGTGAGACAAGGAGCCACTGGGGCTGAAAAACTCAAAAATTAATCCAATGAAACAGGATGTTTCCAGCTTGGAACAAAGAGAGATGGAGGGTGCCCTGCAAGTGCAGGTATAATGAGAGCAATGCAGTTCTCTTTTACCAGTTTCGCCATAGCTGTCATCTGGGTGGGAGAGCTGAGAGAGTTGTAGATCTTCTCTCTCTCTTGGCTGTGGAGGAAAAAGAAACACCAACAGAGATTGCATCTAACTCAGCTCATTGCAAGTCTTGTTAACAAAAATGATAAAGCTACAGCATGAGGAGGAGCTGCAACCTAACAGATGCCAGGGTTGTGGAGTAGAGTTTCTTACTGCTTCCCATTACAAAGGCAATTGCATTAAAAAGTATCTCACAGCAGCAGCATGAAAGGTAAAGACTAGATTGATGGCAAAGCCAAGCAGTTTCTTTGAGAACTTCATAAGAAATATTTAATTTCTCCCTCCCTCCCAGTTCCCTTAATCTTAAATCTGATTTTACTAGATTGAACATGTTTTGGTTTCTTCTTTCTAAAAGCACATATTACTACATTTCATTTTGAATCTCTTTTTACTTTGCTTTGATTGGGCAGGAGCAAGGACCTCTAGAGCATGGTGTCTGGGGACAGCTTTCAAAAAGCCTCTGTCTCCAGCAGCCCCCTAAGCATTGGAAAACAAATAATGATTCCCAGAATGCAGTCAGCCTTCAGGAGCAATAGGAAGGACAAGGTGAGGTCCGCGCCAAATTTTGTGGCCAAAAACTGATTTCACTTGACTGTCTTAACAAGATCAGGATTTTGTGTCCTGCCAGCTTTTACCGCCAGGCTGCTCAAATTCCCTCTTCCACCAAAGCACATATCTTTTATCTTGTGCATTCTTTTTCATCTTCTCCTTTTACCTGCTTCCTGCTCCCAAGGCTTCTATTGGAATCTGCAATTCCTTTGAGTTTTTTCTGTTAGCAAAAAGAATGATTTCCATCATGATCATTTCAGGGCTGGTATACATACTTCTGCTCCATATTATCCAACAATTTACAGAGAGCCTCAAACTCCTTGAGGTGGGATATTGTACCTTTTCATGTGTCTGTAAGCACCTAATTTGTGAACCCTTTTTACTTGGTCCACTTTCATAGGAATTACAGTGTAGAACAGCTGAATTCATGGGTTCATCCAGTCTTGGATAACAGACAAAACTAATAAATCCTGAAGTTGCCACACAGTGGTAAGAGAATATACCAACAGCATAAAGCTAACACTGAGTAGATTGTTTTATTGCAGGAAAGTTTAGTATTACTAGATTCCTCCCATCAAATGTACTACCATGGTGGCAAGATAAGATCTGGTATTGTCTTCTCTGACGACTTTGCCTGGTGGAAGCACCACAGTAATTAAAATAGATCTGTCATGCCCCTCAGGTGTGGGGATAGCTGTACTACTGCAAGCAGTAGATTACTTCAAAATGTTTGTTGTTTTAACCTTTGTATTGTAACGCAGCCTCTGTTCTTACAGTTAATGCAGTGCATACATAATATCATTGCACAGGTCTTCTCTGCAAAACACAGAGCACAAAATTGAATTTCAAACCGCTTTAGAGAACTGAAAGAGGAGCTTTTAAACTGGGCTCATAGTTCCTGCTGGCACATTGTACTTGGAGCTTAATTTGGGAGTGACTGCTAGAAGGAATATTTAACCTCCTGTATTTTCTGGAGTTGGAGGATTTCTGCATTGCAGTGCAGTTATGAAAGTTAGAGTGAGAAGCCTAATGCTGTACTCTGTATTTAGACGTGGTGTTTGGAAATTCAAAAATCCTGTGTAACCTTGATACTTAAAAGAAACTACAGTCACTTGAACTCTGGCCATGAAGAGAGAGCACTTGCTCTGAAAATAAGCATGGAGCTGCAGCCTTTGCTTCTTCTGTTCAGGCTGCTGCTTTTGCTTCTTTACTCTGCAAAACAGTGCTATGAACCTTCTTATAGGTTATTAGGAAAGAAAATTGAAAATAATATCCAGGGTATGACCTACAACTTTGGTCTACTGAGTAAAAGATAAGCTATTCTTGGAATCTGCTGAAAAATGAGACAGGACTTTACAAATTTAAATGTGATTTACATTTCTGTGTTTGGATGATTATGTGACAGAAAAAGAAGCTGTTCTACATAAATATGAGGTGCTTGTTTGATGCTGCATAAACCATATTAACTTAAAATCAACAGCATGTGCTTCACATATGGGAAATGTTGAAACATTCTGGATACTATAAAAAAGAAACACAAAATAGAGGGCATTGCTAATACTTACGACCCAATTAGTTCAGGGTGCTTGAGCTGCTTGTGCAAGTGGTTTATTTTTATCTGCATGTCCTCAAAAGTCCAAAGCAAAAACAATCAATCTTAGTATTAGTCCATTGTTCTGGTATGCAATAAAAGTCAAGTTGGAGCTTATTAGCATGAGATCATCACCGGTGTTGCCCTTGCAGGTATTATATCCTGCTCTCCCAAATTTGGTCTGATAGAGATCTACAGGAATCTGCCCTCGTGGTCTTAGTTTTATATTGCAGTAACTTTCTGGATTTCTTACATTCCAAATAATACATGGCTAGTTGTTTTAAAAACACACTTGCTGGTTTGCGGACTATGGTCTGAAAAACTTGTAATCTGAAACTTCTCAGTATTGAATTTTTGTATCTTGGAGACTAACAGCAAGCCTACTCTCCACACTCTTACCTGTGCTAGATTTGACTCTATTGCATCTCTATTTAATGCTCTTGTAATTACTTTTGTAAAAAGTATTCTAGAATGGTGATGGTCTGTTATATGCAATAAGATGTCATACCTTTAAGATTTTTTCCTGTTGTATGATTAATTTTCTTCCTTCCAATATTATTTTTTTTCCTAAAAGCCAATAAAAATTACAATTTGTTAAGGGAAAAATTTTAATATTAAAATGATACTTGGTTACATTTTAAATGTAAAGATACTACTAAAAAGCTAGAAACCAGCACTTTATAGCCATCAAACATTTATCGAAAGTGAGGATTATATGATCACACTGTGTGTTTGACAGTCATTCTAGCCCTAGAAATTGTAATTGGTCTCAGCAGTGAGGGAAAACCTTACAGAAATAAAATTCCTATTTGTTTGCTAAAAATAGGTGGCGGGATAGGAGACAAAAGCTGAAGCTGGTGTCCATGAGATAAATGCTTTGAGGGAGGCTATAACTTTTATCAGACCCAGACCACCTACAGAGGCAATCTGCTTGTGACCACTAGGGAGGCATTTTTTCATTATCATCAGGAGTTAATGCTCTGCAGTGCCTGCGATACATGTCAGACTGGTGTGACAGGCATCTATCTCACTGGGGATAAGTGGTGCTGCAGAGTCAACTGCAGCCCTGCTTAGCCATGCTTCTGTGAGCTAATGCTGAGGGGATGGTGGCAGGGGGGACACTGCCTGTGCAGTCATGGACTTGGACAAGATGTCATGCATCAACTAAGTTCCTGGCTCTTCTGTCACTGAAAACACTGGGCAGGGCTCAGTAACTTGTGGGATGCAGAACACCCTGAGCAGAAAAACATCCTCAGGAGTTGGGGAGTGTGGGAAAGGCCTGGAGGCTGGTGGGAAAGGAGCTTAGTGTGAGCCCCCAGGGTACCCTGGCAGTGAAAGAGAACAGCACCTCCCACCCCTGTGGGCAGAAGCACAGCCTAAGGGAAGGGGTTATCTTCCTCTGCTTGGCAATGTTTACTTTGAATATGTGGATGCCACATTCCCCATGGTACCTGATGGAGGTCAATGAACCCTGGTAAGGCCACAGAGTGGCCAGGAGGACAGAAAGGCTCTGTCCCTGGGGTTTTTACAGCCCCGTTGGATGTAGCCTTGAATACCATTCTCTCAGCTTTCTGTGGGAGGTCAGACCAAACACACCCCCCACCCCCAATCCCTTCCCCCCTGAAATATTCTGTGATCTAATGATTCTGCTGACTCCAAAATCAAGAAGGCTTGGTTTATGAAGGCCTTTCCTATATAAAAGTGTTGCTTTTCTGTAGCTTTCCATGAAATCACACAGGTGCACCATTTCAAAACTTTGCTGTAGATTTTGTTATAACAAGTACTTGCATTTAATTGTTTGGTTGGGAAAAAGATCAGCTGTTCCTACTGCACAAAAAGAAACAATCAGCCAGTCAGGTGGAGGGGAGAAGGCAGGAAAATTAGCTTATAAGTCAAAACACTCTTTTTTATCACTGCACTTTTTAAAAATCTTATGGAATTTGAAGGCATGTGGAAGATTTTAGTCCTAGGAGGCTAATTTAAATCCCAGCTGTGTGTTTAGAAACCCAAGGCACCTTCCACTGGAGGGAGGAACTAAGGTGCTTGTATTTGTTCCTATGGTAAAACACAAGAAGAAAGCCTCTTGTCAGGAAGTCATGTTTGTGTCCACAAAATTGGAGTTTAGGAAAATGTACATTTGAAAACTGTTCAGTTACCTGCTGATATTCTTTAAAGAAAGGTGGTCTGTGTAAATCTCTTTGTGGATAACTGCATGCCTTGGGACCAAATAATTTGAGATCCACCTTGATCAGAGTTAGAAGAATCCCCAAAGACTCAGTAAGCCACAAACTTGAATCTGCTGTGGCTCATCCAAAAGTCTGTTCTCAAGACATCCTTGCACTCAGAGACAGCACAACAGGGGAGTTTTGCTATGGCAGTGATAGCCAGCAAATTCTTTGCTGTGCCATTGTCTGGACAGAGCTGCACATCACAGAGCTGCCCTGACATGATCTTCATTGCTCCAAGGAAAGTTCAAACTTACAATCTAATTTTAATAATTTTATGGTTGACCTTCACACTCTTTCATCGCATATCATACCTATTTCTTTCTTCACAAGACCATTTTCATACCTTTATAAGTTTCTCTTTCTTTTCCTCCAGTCTTCTCAATGGCTCCTGCAAACACACCTGTGAATAAAAGTGTTAGCAATGGGTGAGGGTGGACAGAATGAGACATAAGGCAGTCACAGGGTTAGTGAGATGGGAGACAAAACACAAGTCTCAATGTAAGTTTTGCATGTCTCAATACCTAACTAAACATATTCTTAATGTTAATTATGCTATTTGGTTTCATTCCTTTCAGAAAAAAAACAACAACCCAAATAAAAGCCTTCCTATGCCAGTTACTTGTTTTACAAACAAGAAGATGGGGAAAATGTGTGTATGTATGTATGTGTTCATGAATTCAGGCTACAACCCATTCCTTACTGCAGTTATACATAGAAACCAGTGGAAGAGCCAGCTGAACAAGAAAAAAACGTCCTCCTGCTTGTTTTTACCAATAAAAGCAACTCTAGTCTCTGGCATTCTTGTGCTTGTGTCTAAACTGAAAAGCTTGTAAATGAGGAACTGGATTTTTCCTTATGCGTGTAAAACACCTGGTCTACCAAATGCTATCCTTGGTTGAGGATCCTGAATACCACAAGTTAGTTCCTGCTTAATAACCAGACACTGTTTCCCATCCACATTCTTCCCCAAGCTAACCAACCCTTGAGAAAAAGAGGTGTAGGGACATTTCTGGGCACCAAGTAAAAATGTGCAAAATGTGTGTGCTACAGTATTTGTCAAATCATTAATAGCAGAATAAGTTATAATTTGATCACTTGCCTGCAAATTTTTTATGTCCTCTGAACATAGAACATGTTGACGCTTGAGAAATTTGTATTCATGGAATACAGCAATCTAAAAATTTAAATCAAATATATGTCATGAAAAGATGCTTAAAATATACATTATTAAGAACAAAAAATGCAGTGAAGAGTAGGGTTTTCCCTCCATTGTCTTTATACAAAGATTCTTGATTCTTTCCACCTGTACATTTTGTTTAGAAGTGACAGTTCCCCTGTGAAGCCTAGTCATGAAATTAACTTGCACAAAAATGCAAACATTTCTAATTGTCTTTGCAGGAACAGCCATTTTAGTTATGCTTCCCATCAAGGACATGATTTTCAAAACATGCCTGAAACATTAGGATAACAATAGGTGTCACTTAAGAATATTGGAAAAATGAAGGCTGTTCTCAAGGTAAATCCTTAAATACTTTGAAACATATTTGGCATTATTTTCCAGTGGTCTTTAATTTTCAGGAAATTCACAGCATTTGGAAAGTACATAATGTATGTACATTCCTTTTTTTTGCAATTAGCAAAAGTAGAATATTGCCTGCCCTCACAAGTTTTCTTTTGACATGTTGCTGTCAGTTAATATGTTTGTGTGTGATTGTATGCATGCTCTGCCCCCTTCCCTGCCCAAAAGCACATGAAACAGAGGGTGAAAGGTATTTCAAATCACCTGGAAAAATTCTGCCAACTGCAGTGAGACCAAGGCAGTATAAATTATTTGCTCTCATTTTCACCATGAATCAGCTGCAAGTATTACAAGATGGTTTGGGGTCCTTGGCCAACGACACATTAGAAGTCTCCATCCTACCTCCTTTGTCTGCCTATCCAATTCTTTCTTGCCCATTGGAGAAGTGAAGTCTGCAACTTCTTTCTGTCCCATCTTGGTCCTTGGGGACACAGGTGATGTCTGAAAACTACAGAATTAGTCTGTCAGGTGAAGTATTACAGCTTGGGCCACTGTTCTGGTTGGATGAAAACAGGCAAAGCAGGAGCAAGAACATTGAAACAGAAATCTAAATTTCACCATACCTTTTGCATTTCATTCCTGCTTCCATATGCTTTTTGTAGTTACATGAGATGACAATAAAATAACTGAATCAAGCCCTCTAATATAACATCACCGTAATCCTATTTATGATCAATGTTTGATCAACCTTGGTGAACTTTCCAAAACATTTTATTGCATTCATGTTTTTCTGCACTTTTTTATTGTTTGACTCAGTGAATAAATAGGTGTACCAAATATATAAGGAACAACCTTATCTCACATTTATTTTAGCTGAACAAGAAAAAGGAAGCTGACAAAAGCTCTGAAAAAAATTGTGTTTTCTTGGTGAGATTTGAGTGGTCTGGGAAATGCCTGTATTTCTGCTCAGACCTACCTTACACCCAAAAATGCCTGCCTCACAACTTTATTATGCTAAGTACTCTGAAGTTTTTTCATAGAATCTTAGAATCACAGAAGCATGGGAAATGCTGACTTGGAAGAGATTCATCAAGACCATTGAATCCAGCCCCTGACCCTGCGCATGTCACCCCAGGAGATCTCTTCTCTTCTCTTCTCTTCTCTTCTCTTCTCTTCTCTTCTCTTCTCTTCTCTTCTCTTCTCTTCTCTTCTCTTCTCTTCTCTTCTC
>WBND01001321.1:46789-69250 GCA_013398595.1 Tychaedon coryphoeus
CTCCTCTCCTCTCCTCTCCTCTCCTCTCTTCTCTTCTCACCAAGTGACCTCAGCCACTCCTCATATGTTTCCCCTCCAGACCTTTCACCACCCTTGTGGACCTCCTTTGGACAGCTTAAAATATTTTTTTATATTTTGCTACCCAAAACTACACACAGGACTTGAGGTGAGGCCGCCCCAGTGCAGAGTAGAGCGGGATAATCCCCTCCCTTGCCCAGCCGGCAATACTGTCTGATGCACCCCAAGACATGGTTGCCTTTCTGGTTGCCATGTTGCCTTCCTGCTGACTCATGTTCAACTTGCCATTGACCAGGACCCCTAAGTCCCTTTGTGCAGCACTGCTTTCCAGCCTCTCATTCCCCAGTCTGTGCACACAACCAGGGTTGCCTCATCCCGGGTGCACAATCCAGCACTCACCCTTGTACACTTCATATGGTTGATGATTTTCCATCTCTCTAATTTTCTATCTCTCCATCTCCTCTCTGCAGGACCTGTCTGCCCTCAAGGGAATCGACAGATCTTCCCAGTTCAGTTTTACTTGCTTTCTGCTTGCTCTAGAAGACAGAATAATGAGGGAATTTGCTCAGGTTGCACTCACCTTTTGAAATGTCGGTTTTCACTGTGAGGCTGCTTGTTTTCATTGAGAAGTTTGGAATCCATCTTGCTGAGATCTGTCTTTGCACTCTGTGGATGAGGTCACATATGAAAGCAGTATCTTCCTACAAAAACATTTCTCATAAAAATCTGTTGTTTTACACAAAATACTATGTCATGTCCCATCTCCTCCAGAGTTTGAATGAGATGCTCAGGTGGACTACATAATTTGCTCTCCCACATTTTTCATATCTGACAGACTTCACTGCGGGTTGTCTCATATATTAGTAATACCAGATTTTTTTCAGATGTTGAGGCAGGCTGGTACAAAACCAATCTCATACCAAGCTCTAATAGAGCAATACAATTTATTTCATAGCACTGACTGCATAAAACTGGAAAATCCAAACACAAAACCCCTTGTCTCTTTTTCTTGTTTTAAGCCACAGTAAGTCTAGTTTCATTTTACTACTGTAACTGTTGAATTAATCCCTATTTCTATTTTTTGAAAGGATATTTGGGCATATATAGGCTTGAGGCATCGTACAGAATATAGGGGATTCTGGCAGAAAGAACAGTCCGCATTCAAGCTTTGGTCAGGAGGTTGCCACAGGCACAGGATTACAACCAAGGCCGCAAGGGATGCAGCAAGGGAGGAGGCTGTAGCAGCTTATTCAGTCCCTGCTCAGCAGAAGGAAGTGCTGTATGAGGCTGTGAAACAATTTTTCCCCCCCTTTATCCCAAGCACAAAAAGTTCTGCTGAAATTCTGCACAGTCTTTCAAGAGCAAAGCATTAGGATGAAATGGAGGTTTTGGAGGTATTTCCCATGGAGAGCTCACCCATCCTATTTATACAACAGATTAATTGAACTCTTCCTCTGGCATTCACAGCAAGGATGACAGATATAAACTACGGGAGAGATTTGGGACAGCTGTCCTTCTGAGTGCTGCAACTACATGGCTTCTGCCGTGGATGCAGCCTGCAGCCCTGTAAGGGTCTATGGGTAGGACCGGGGGTTTTGCAGCTGGGCATCTCCCCACCTGCTCCAAATGAACAAATGTATTTATGGGTTAAGAGGCAAAAGATGACGTGTACACAGGGTGGCAGAGGAAATGTGAGTGCCTCAGTCCAGCAGCCTGAAACCTCTGACATAAACAAAACTTTTACTGAATGTGAGAACAAGATGAGAACAATGATAGAGGAGGTTTCACACAGCACCTCTAAAATGCAGGATAATCCCAGCTAATCTAGACACTTAAACTTTAATCCTAGGGAGGATGACATCCCACACCTTCTTCTCTCTAAAAATTGCTCCATTTAAGCTGTTTATGAACCTTGAATCTTCCCAATTTAGACATCCAGGCAGAGAAACAACCTTAGATTTTTATAAGTTTGTTTCCTGTGCTACCCAGTAAATATTTGCACTGTGGAGGGGAGGAAGTGAACGTCCAGAGGGCCTTGAGACATGCTTGTATCCTGCACCACCAAATTCACTCTATGAGATAAGCAAGGAGAGGGACAAATGTAGCAAGAAACACAAAAAAATTTTCAGAAGCCTTTTCTACACTTTAACATCATTCTACTAGCCATATTTAATTACACATCACCCAAAAAGCTGCATCCTGCACCCCTCAAAAAAAAAAAAAAGAAAACCAGCAAATTAAGAATTAAAAAAAAAAAAAAGTGTAAAAAGCAACAGACCAGTCAGCCTTACTAATGATGAATTCTTTTCCAAGCATGGTTCCAGTTATATTGGACATGATATCCAACCCCCAAAGCCCTTGGGTACAGTGAGGTGCGCAAACAATAGTTCCTTAATGAATACACACTACGCAGCATCTTGCCTTTGTATTTCTCCAAGAAGAATCAGTTTTGCTCCCAACTGAAAAATCCCTGCCACCACCCCCGCAATGACAGAGCCCCAGGTGTGGCTTTTGCACTTGTGGGTTTGGTGCAAGTAGGTTAGATTTCCAGTGTCCTTGATGGAGGGGTATTTCCCCCACGGAGGTGGCAGAAGGGTGAGTGCTGTTCAGTTGGGTTGAGCAGGGTAAGCAGGGCTGCTCCTCACACTGCCTCCCCAGCCCACCACAGCTCCCAGCCCCACTGCCTCACCTGCAGGGTTTTGCTCTTAAGAGTTCTCCTACTTTGGCAGTTCACAGATCCCAAACGCTTCATGCACCCAAGCAAGGTGTAAAACTTGTTGATTTTGGCTTCTTATTTTCTCCTGATGGTGATTCTCTCAGGTACCTGTCCCATCATTGGCACTATTAATTCTTGTTGCGAAGGATCTGTATAACTTCCCTCTTTGGTTTTGTCAGCAAAGCAGCTAGGCTGCTGGAGTAGAGGTTGCTGGAGCTGGAGCAACCGATTTTGTAACACCGGACTGCTTCATATTCAGGACTCAGATCAAGAAAGCACTTAGGCAAAGGAATAATGACCAGCTTGAATGAGAATGATAGCGCTTAAAGTTAATTGTGTGCTTTTAAAATTGGGCCTTATATCATGCCAATCAAATTATTAATCTACTCAATTATTCCTGCTACAAAATGCATGTCCTGGACTTCCTTACTCAAAACAGGAAACATGCAGGTAGGCCCTTGAAAAAGCTAACAGCATGCAATAGTAACACAGCAGAGACTTAAAATAATGTTGGCTTACTTCTTGCTAACTTTTACCAAGCAGAAAATTCAGTGTACCACTACTTCAGTGACAGTAAGTTAAGCACTTTAATGAACAACTGGTTATATATTAAACAAATGGTTATATATTAAAAGCTAAAGAGGACATTTTTCCCCTCCCTTGAGACAGTCTCAGTGGAAACTGAAAACTAATTATTTTTTGACATCGCAAGTCCTCAGATTTCTAGTATGCATTACAGTAGGTCCACCAAAAAGTAATCTAAGTGACAGAAGGATTAACTGTGCAGGGAACAGCAGGAAAGACAGGATAATATCTGCAACATAATGCACATACAGCTGAAGGGAATGATTGGAAGTAATGCATCCTTGTGAAGTCAGATATATTTTTACATGGGCATTGTGTACAAGCAGGATCATGCAACTTACCACCTCAGAGCTCTTGCTGACCAAGCAGAGTACATCTTTTGATGTACAACTCTGTTAAATTAAGCCCACAAACATACTAAACTAAATAAATGCAAGAATTTATTAATTAAACCATCTGCTTCTATAGGAGATTAATACAATGTCAAAACTTTCAACTTTTTCAACAAAACCTGTGTGGTGGACAAAATCTGGCATCAGTCTCTGAAGTGGTTGATACAGCAAGCTGCTGGCTCATGACAGCTTCATTTGCCATGCACTTGCTGAGGTCTGTTTTGAGCAGCCCAGCTAGGCTGTCACTTTTCAGAGACAGTCTCTGAGGAGCTACAGGTGGTAAAGTTAGATGCAGTGCTACATGCTAATGTATGAGATTCAACAACCTGGATCAAATTATTGCTGCAATACATGTCTGACCAGCTGTAGCAAGCATTATTTCCACTAGTGCCCTAATTAATTTCTCAGTTTAATTTTAAATGGAACAATGATTTTGCTGTTGCTACTGATGCTGGTTTAGATTAATTCTGAGTTTGTTTTGGTGCCTGTTTGTATATTAGAGACATTCTGAGTCTCTGCATCAGCTCCTAGGGATGGGCTAGTGTAGTGCACTGAAGACTTCTTTTGAAGTCCATTGCCATAACTGCAAAATGGGAACCAGAGAGCTGGCTCTCATGGCAACTTGCACTCAGTTTTTGTTGTGTAGGTGTGTGATGTGTTAGCAGGGAGCAGGCATTTTTAGTTCAGACTTCTAAAAACCTGTATTCAACGATGTTCAGCTATGGACTATGAATCAAGGCTATCAAAACAAGGATGTTGCTATGTTTGTATATGTACATCAATACATGCGTGTAAAAGACTAGGGAGAAAACAAAATATAGCTGCCTAACATAAGATAGTTTTGGCTTTGTATCCACTTCTAAGGACCTTTAGAGATGGGAATGGCATCCAGCCTTTCAGGAAGAAGCCATGTTTTAACTAGAGAGGTAGTGGGAGTGAAGCCTTAAGATATTTTCCCATAAGCAGGGTGGTACAGAGGGGCAGTGACTGAAGAAGTAATGGTGTAGGACATGAGACAAGAGGCCTAGGTAATTAGGAGGACATTGGCTCGGCTCAATTTAAAATAGCAACAGATATTTCCTCAAAGAGGCATTGTCTTAATTGCCACCTTAGACTGCCAGCTCTTTCAGGCAGTGATCAACTCAGCAATGCATGAAACACCATCAGTGGTACGAGGCTCTCCTGCTAAACCCCAATCTTCAAGCACATCCACAATGACTGCAGTTTTAGCAGCTGTAACTCAGGTGTAGTATACTTAGGTTTAGTGCTCAGCTAACTTGATAGAAAGCATCAGCCTGGCTATCCCGTTCATTGGCTCTTTTAAAGACATCACCAAAACAGTGAAATTGATGCCAATAAGGGAGGTAGAGTCTTCAGGCTGAACATCCCAGACAGATATAGCTAACCCTAACAGCCTGCTGGGAGCTGCAGTGCCATCATCTCCTTCTCCGTCCATTCTCCCACCATTTAGAAAATTGGAAATGCTGTCTCACAAATGGAGGCACGTAGCTCTAAGAAAAATCTAGACTCATCTCTCTCTAAGAGACAGTTGGCTATGCACTGCTCAAATTTCCTCATTCTCTGAATTTGTGTGGCAGTCTCAGTCATGTCATATTTCAGAATTCATGCCTTTGCTTCTAATTCCTTTTTCTGCTTGTGCTCCTTTACATGTTATGGCTGTCTTCCTTCTTTGAGACAACTCTGGCTCTTTACAGACCACATACTTCATTCTGTGAAAATACTGAGCTGCCACTCGCAATCCCACACAGGACAGCCCGCCCATTCTCTGGAGGAAGGTAAAATCTTGTGGTCACTACGTGCAGAGGGCCTCACTTGAAAAAAATCAAGGGTTTCAACTATTCTGTGATACAGATGTCTGTCCCATTTGTGCAGCTGAATGGTCATTTAAATTTAGTTTATACAGAGATTTCTCATTTATGTATGGGTGAAGAACTTCCAAATCTGAGCTCGTCGCTGTTCTGCATCTATCATGACCTCTCAAATTCAATTCCATTGTTTATTCAATGGTATTTTCTTAAAATTCTGTGCTATGTCCAAGCCTGCTCAGACAAGAATGTCTGCCATGAATGCTCACACAGTGGATGCCTTCGTTTTGTTTTTAGTAGACACAGTGCTTAAAGTACCTCTGCTTCTCTTCCATGTTGCTGGAAAGACTTGGTTTTCCTTCGGGGGTTTTTTGGGGTTGTTTTTTTGGGGGGGGGGTGTTTGGTTTTTTTGGGTTTTGTTTGGTTTTTTAAATTGTTTTTGGTGGTTTTTTAGGCTAGATTTGGCAACCATAAAAACTGCATGCCAACATCTGAACAGGAATAAAAAAGAGGAATATTTTTATGTCTTTCTTGGATTATCTTTTCAACTCAAAGACTTCCCAGGTGCATGTTCCAAAGCTCAAGACGTAACCCTCCCAGCAGAACAAGAATTCTGTGCTTTTTCAGGCAAAGAGATAGACAAAAGATAACTATCAGATAAAGCTTTGGAGTTCCTTGCATTTACAGGTTTCTTTACAAAATTAAGTCACACACTTCTGAAAGAAAGGAGCTGATGTGCTGTAAAATTTCAGAATATATCTCTTGCTTTCAGTGGTTTCACTGCTTCTAGTATCCAACATACCTTTCTTGAGTCTAAGCTGCTTCCCTTTTCTCACTGACCAAAGACTTTGACCAGGCTTAACTGATTAGCAGCACTGGAAAACCCAAATGACAGAATTAGATTGTTTTTGCCTCAAAAACAGGTCTCTGCCCATAGACAAACTTGCTCCCAAACCTGGATACTGCAATAGCAGAAGTAAAGGTTGCTTTCTATTTCGCTCTCAGAACAGTAAACTAACTTTTTCCTTCAGACATTGGAGACAAAAAACATGCCATCCTGCCTTATGGGAAAGGTCCCATCCTGAAAGGTCTCCTCTAACCCAAGCCTTTCTATAATTTCTATGATAAACCGTCCAGAGAATTCATTGCCACGGTGGATAACTCAAGGCTCGAGCAGCTGTTCTTGACCACAGCTTGCTGCTCGTCCGTCTTGTGGAAGATACAAGAAATATTTTTAAAACAAATCCATACCTCCTCTGGCTAGTAAAGGTCAGCTAAATTCAACTGTGCTCTGTAGCTGCTGGGACCTGGGGTCAAAGCCCCTGGCTGCCACTGACATACTCAGATAAGGAGCTCCACAGAGTACAGTCTGTCCTGGCATCTCAGGCAGGCTTCAGCCACAAGGTACCGATATGCAAGCAATGCCTGGTGTTCAGGCAATCAGCTCTTATAGTGATTTCAGCTCTAGAGTGATTTCACTCAGCTTGCAAGGTACCTTTGGCCAGCACAGAGAGATGAGACAGGGAAGCGCTGTATAGAGGTTCTGCAGAGTTCTTTATTGTCTTCTATTGCGAAGGGAAGTCCAGGGACAGCAGCAGTCCACTGAACTGGGTAAAAGCGGAGTTTTTTAGAGTGTTAGTGTGACTTGACAGAGTGTCCAATAGTTTGGGGTTTTGGGAATGTGACCAATGGTTTTACAAGGAGATAACGCGGGGGGCTTGAAAGCGGGGAACCGTTTCTTAGCCTAGTCACCATGACTAAGCAATTCTTATCTAGGGGATAGCTTTCCAAGGAGGCCTTGCAGTGGGCCCTGCTCTCTCCACAGTGCTCTATTTGAACAGGAAACATTAACCTTTTTTCCTCAAAGAAGGCATTGGCTTTTCTGTAGAAGTTCAATAATCTTTTCAGTGTTCACATAATCTGCACACAATTCAATAAATTTTCGTTCCAAGGGAAAACGTTCAAGAAAATAGTAAAAAGATAATGCAAACAAGCATGACTGTACCAAATACATCTGGTAAGGTCTATGAACAGGGAGAAAAATTGTACAAATTACTGAAGACATCTCTCTTGTAAATTGGGCTGACATCTTGATAGTGCAACTCTTCAGCCTCCTTGGAGCCTTCCTCAATCTAGGCTGTTCTGTATTTCTCATTCACAAAACATTCCTGGATTGATAAAAGCCACAAATGGCCATGGCTGTTTCTGTCCTTTAAAGTCTTGTTGACTCTTCTCCTCTTCATTGTTCAAATAGTTTCTCAATTCTTCTGATCTGCTTTCAGCAAAACACCATGGATATACGTCTACAACTCCCATTTTCATCAGATGAAAGCATAGTCCTCACAAAGAAGTGTTGCTGCACAGAGTAGGAAACAACACCTTGCTGAAGACTGACTAGCTTAAGCACTTTGGTGCTGCTCGTACTTTCTTCTTCACAGTGAGATAGATATTAATTACAGGAGATTGAAAGGGATTTGCAGCCTGTGGCATTGCACATTGTACAGATACTGGGTTGAACCTCTGGTCTGTTAATGTGCAGTTTCTGGGTGCTAGAGAAAGGACATGATGAATCAATTGGCAAATTCCAAGATCTGATGTTGTTCTGATAATAAAATCTTTCTACAACCACCAACTAGGAGTTAGGAGAATGCCTTATCATGTTCTTATGCTTTTGACCCTTCAAGTGTTGCTGCTGCTGAGCTGAAAAAGAATCAAAAGTTCCTCATCTGAAAGAACAGGACTGGGAAAGAGCAAGAAAGAGAAGGAAAGACTGATAGATCAGGAGTTGCAGGTCTGTCTTCTGGTGACAATGACTTTGTGTTCACATCTGACTCCATACCCCTTTTCTGTCCCATTTTGCTCTATTACTATACTTTATCCTTAATCCTCACCCTGCTGTGTTGTAAGACTCTACTTGAACACAAAGTAAAATAACTGGACACCAAATAGAAATGCCACGAAAGTTAAAGGTTATAGTGGTTGCATATTTGCTCAAACTTTTTCTCTCTCTTTATAAATCTGTAGTTAGAAAGAAACTTTGTATAGTTCTGCTGCTTTTCTCTGGAAGGGACAGTATGAATCAGATAGTTTTCCTTGTAAAGATTGAGGAGGCCATTGCTAGTGTGAGTTATTGGCATGTGACCGTGGCATGGTAAAAAATTACTCCCAAAATCACACAGATGAGCAACAGCCGTTGACTTAATTGCTGTATCTTTTAATGCTTACCTGAGGGATGTTTTACTTTGGAGGAAGTATGGACATGTCTGTGCCTACAGGTATGGAGCCTTGGGAGATGTTGCAGCAGGGCTGCCAGCTTTTGTGACACAAAGAGTGGACTTGGCAGTGAGGTTCCATGCCCAACAACAGCCTTCTCTACACACTCACCAGGGCCCACCTGGCAGCCAAGAATCATAGAACTATAGAATCACAGAATCATAAAATCACAAAATCATGATCATAGAATGGCCTGGATAGGAGAGTGACGTTAAGGATCATCTAGTTCTAGCCCCCCCCTGCCATGGACAGGGACATGTTTCACTAGATCAGTTTGCTCAGAACTCTATCCGAAATGGTCTTAAACACTTGCAGGGATTAGACATTTGTAAGTTCCCTGAGAAACCTGTTTCAGTGCCTCAGCACTCTCACAGTAATCAATTTCTTCCTAAAATCTAATCTACACCTTCCCTCTTTCCATTAAAAGCCATTGGGCCTTCTCCTGTGACTACTTGCTCTTGCAAATGTCCCTCTTAATCTTTCTTGTAGGCTTCCTTCAGGTACTGAAAGTCTGCAATTGGGTCACTCTGAAGGCTTCTCTGTTTCAGGCTTAACAATTCCAATTCTCTCAGCTTTTCCACATAGGAGAGGTGCTACATCTCTTTGGATTCACTCCAACAGGTCTGTGTCCTTCCTCTGCTGGAGACCCCAGAGCTGGATACAGCACTGTAGGTAGGGTATTAGCAGAGAGAGACAGAGGGACAGAATTCCTTTCCTCACCCTGCTGGCCATGCTGCTTTGGATGCAGCTCAGGATACGTTTGGCTTTCTGGCTGAGCACACATTGCTTGCTCATGTCCAGCCTCTCATCCACCAGCATCCCCAAGCCTTTCTCCCCACGGCTGTTCTCAATCTGTTCATCCCCCAGCCTGTGCTGATACTGGGGTTTGCCCTAGCCCAGGTGCAGCACCTTGTACTTGATCTTGTTAAAGCTCGTGAGATTCTCATTGGCCCACTTCTCCTGCCTGTTCAGGTAGCTCAGGATAGCATCCCATTCTTTAGATGTGTCATCCACACCATTCAACTTGGTGTCACCTGTGAATTTTTTAAGCATACACTGGATCCCTCTGTCTGTGTCAAAAATGAACAGTAAAAAAAAAAAAAGGCCAACCACATCCAGTACCAAAAGCACAGGCAGATCTTATCTCTCTGCACCTGCTTCATGAGAGGCAGTAGAAAAATAAGGATGTGTATGGTTCTCAGAGGTGACTAGATATGGGACAAGATGCAATGGATATAAGATGCGGCATGGGAAATTCCAGTTAGATATTAGGGGGGAAAAAGTACAGTATGAGAGCAGTTAAACTTTGGGACTAGAGCCTGCAGATGATGTGACCTCAAGTTTTTGAGCAATTCAAGCTCTGCTGGTCCAGGCCCTGAGCAACCTGACATAAGCCAGCCCTGCTTTGAGTGCCTGGTTAAACAAAAACAAAAACAAAAACAAAAACAAAAACAAAAACAAACAAAAAAAACCAAAAACAAAAACAACAAAAAAAACCCAGATAAAGCTACATTCCCATTGAAAGTGCAAACTTTGCTTCTCAAAAAATCAAATTCTCAGAAATATTTAATTCTCCATATAACTGCTGAGCTTCTTAAAAACCCATAGCTGCTTTTTGCTTGAGACAAGAGTTACTGGGTTTCACAAGTCAAATGAGAATTTATTTTCTGGACACCTTCCTTCCAGTTATTGGAAGGCAAAATATAGCCTGTAGGTTAAAGCATGAGACACATTATGTGAAAAGTAGTCTAATTCTGACTCAGTAGCAGCCCTGTTAAGTAACTTTGAAAAAAATGTCTGAAGTCTTTCATGCCTTTAATATCATGTAATATAGGACTAGCAGGTTAATACACAGATGAGACAAATTCAACACTGTTTTTATTTTTTTCATTTGGGTGTCATGAAAAATACTTTTCATTTGAGGAAAGGTACTACTATATCTTTCTAACAATGAATTTGCTGTAATAATTAAATGGCAGATCATTAAAAGAGTATTTCTAAGCTTATTGGTTATTGGGAAAACAGTTTATTAAACCTTGAAAAGAGCAGTTAGACATTGTTAGGGAAAGTATTGAATTTTCTACAACTATTGTTTTTTATCTTGTGGAATCTTAACATGGGGATAAGACAGAACATTTAATGAGCTTTTGAATTTAGAAGTCCCCAAGCATATGCACTTATTGTGGAAGAAAGAGAACATCCTTATTCTGAACAATTTATTATTCATACTGAGCTCCTGGGAACGCAACAGCAAGATTTTGAAATATGAGTTTGTCCTACCCTGCTACTGGTTGCATGGCAGGTTTTGTAGCTATTCTGCTGTACTGCTGATAGATAATGACTTTTTGAAATTAAATGGGGTCAAGGAATAATTGCAGCTTTGCAGGTACCTGTGTCATTTGGTAACAGGGGTATGAAATTGATACAATTAAGAATAGAGTCCACAGTGTATTATAAAGATGATCATGATACCTGATAGCAAATTCACCCCATATCTTTCTTCTTTCCACATGTTTTATTCTCTTCCTCCATAAAAAGGTTGAGTCGGTACTTTTCAATTATAAAACAAGTGCAGTATACAAAAAGCATGTACAGAGTGGATGCTCATATCTCTCTGGAAGACTACTGTTGATAAGGAGGTAGAGCGTTTCAGGAGTACAAGAACATTTTCAGCCTTTCAGGATGCCCAGCTTCAGGGTTGCTACAGGTATTTTATCACTGTATCCTAGGGAAAGTTACTTCAAGGGCTGTCAGATCTCCTCTTAGGCATTATCTGAGCAACTGAGGAAAACCTGTTCAGAGGCTGAGTGGCCTTCATACCACACAAGAGAGATACCTCCCATGTCTATATATATATCCACAAACACTCCTATGTGTTATATTCACTTTCACTACAATTAGTCCTTTTTCAACCACCCATAGCCATTTAAAAGAAAATACATTTTGCAATAACTAAAAATATTTAACATATAGTGAACAGAACAAAACACATCTTCATCAATGAACTTGATAAGTGAGATGATAACAGCTGGTCCAATCCTGCCTGTCAGCTGTTTGTGGCTGACAAGCAATGGGTGGCACTTCAGGAAACAGACAGAGCTGGGCTGCAATAGCAGTTCCTCATCAGTGCTTCTCTGCAAAGTCCAGGAGCCACACAGAGTGAGGCGAGTGTTCTGCTATGCTGCTGGAGAGTGGCTGGGTAAGTTCTGCAAAGGTCCTCAACAGAGGTACTGAGGTATTGGAGACAGACCAGGAGGAGGGCAATAGTATCAAACTCAGATGAGAATGCTGCAGGTCTGGATGGAGCTTAACGGCTCCTGGTGGGAGGTAAGATTACAGCAGAGCTGGGGGAAAACATGACAGGAGAGAAGTTAAAAGTACTTTGGGTTCTTAGTCCACTGCAGCAGTTGTGAATGTCATATTTTATGAAATCAGTGGAAGTAAAGTGGTAGTTAAAAGTGTATTTTGGGAATATTATTGCAGAAAAAACTGCTGCTCTCCTTTTACAATAGCATCCACATTTTCATAATCCTTTCTCAAATTTATTTAAAAAAAAAGAAGAAAGTATTATTGTTTTGCCAATTAATCTTTGAACAAAAAATAAGAAGGAAATTTCCGTAATGATTCTTCTGGTTCCTCATTGTCTCCAATACTTTTCACGATGAGTAAATTTTTCAGAATCAGCTCAGATGCTGATCATCTCAAGTCGCCCTCATAAAAGGTTGCCTGATCTGCCTTCACTTTGGCACTTTTAGACACCATCCCTGATGCTCTCAGGCACTCACATAGCTCAGCAATTAAATGAAACCTCATCATGGGCTACAGCAGCAAGAGCCCGGCAGCAGGTCAAGGATGACAGCTGGCAAATCAGGAGTGTGATTATTCCACTCCATTTACTACCTGTTAGGCCACACCTGGGATGTAGTGTCCAGATTCTGTCTTCCTTGTCCAAGACAGACACTGAAAACTCAGAGTAGCATAATTTCCCCTGATGGAAATACTCAAAGCTCAGTTTGATGGACTCTGGATACCTCAGTCTATAGCCCTGCTTTCAGTAGGAGCTTTGACTGTAAAATCTCTTGAGGTGCCTGCCAGCCTGGATGTTTTTAAGATTCAACAGTCACAATCCACACAGACTGGGATATGCCTATTACTTTCTGCAAAGTCATGCAGAGGTACCAAAACCGGCTCTGGAGGAGCTAATTGAAGTGCTGAAGCCTCTAAGCCTGAAAAACGGGGATAAATTTGATGAGGGAGTGTCACTCCAACACAGATTTATCATCAACTCTCTGCTTAAAGCTAGCTTAGATATTTCTACACAGCATTGTGCTCTGAATTGCACACACACCTCAGGCTCACATGGCAACATGCATATCTTCTATATCCAGTGCTATAAAAAAAGACTCCAAGAAATCTACGATTTTACCCCTAAAAAAAAGCCATGTGCAGGCTGCTTCTGAATCTGAAACAAAAAAAAAAGAAAAAAAAATCCAGGGAAGAAAAACACTTCAGAAAAAATAATATAATGCTAGAACCTCTCACCAGTCTAATGAACTTCTTCCTAGCCTAGAATTGATCTCTGTTGCACAGCTGAAATTAAGTTCATGTGAGGTGTGGGCATGGAATGAGGTCAGACACCCACTAACATAGATAGAGGAAAAAATATGAAAATTAAGTACAGATGGCTTTTGATACTGAATTCATTATCTTATTTTAATCTCGCTGAACAGAAAGAAATCTTTTCTCTTAAGTTGAAAATAAGGGAAAAGAGTTTTAGCCAAAATAAGAGACATAAGGAAAATCTGGATTGGATAAAAAACAGGCATTGCTTTATCTGCACTTTCTGTGCTAGAGGTACTTAGTAGTAAATGGTGAGCTCTCAACCATGAGGGCTATAGAAATCCTTGAATCACTTCCATTGATGATCCTGATTTGATGGTGCAGAGAGAAAAAGAGAGCAATGGAAATTGCTACGCAGTGAGCTGATGCTTCTCATTTTCATCTCAGTTGCACAATTAAACAAATTAACTGCCTGCTTTATTTTCTTAAACTCCCCAAATTCTTACCATTACTGATATTAACAGGAAAGCTATTTTGGTGAGATCTTTTCTGTGAAGATCTACTTGAATTAGGGCTTAATGTGCTAACTTAAGAACCAGAAGCAATGGGGCTAGAGGCATGGTACTGTGGCCAATCTAACCTATTCTGTTGATAAGATAAAGGTCAGGTCACCACCCACCTGTGGCTGTTTTATTTTGGGACCAGAGCTCATATCTGCACAGTTGCCCACTGTGCCAGACCCAACAAAGCCTCTCTGTCACTGCCCTCTGCAACTGAATAGGGGAAAGAAAATATTAAAAAGGTTTCATAGGTTGAGATAAGGACCAGGAGAGATGATTCACCAAATACAGTCAGGAGCAGAACAGAGTCAGCTTGGGGATATTAATTGAATCTATTGCTAATGAAATCAGCAGGGTAATGAGATGTAAAAGCAGACCATATAAACACCTTCCTTCTCAGCTCTACTTCCTCCTGCAGTCCAGTGGCAGAGGGAGACAGGGCATAGTGGTGGGGTCAGTTCATCACATATTGTTTCTTTCCCTGCTCCAATGTGGGGTCTTTCCCCTGGAAGATGGTACTCCATTAATTTCTTCAGTGTGAACAACAGTTCACTGTAGTTCATCTATAGGCATCAGTTCTTCACAAACTACTGCAACATTGGTCATTCTTCCCTGGGGTGCAGTTGTTCATGGACAGCCTGCTCCAGTGCAGGTTCCCCAGGTAGTCAAGCTCTATCAGGAAACCTGCTCTAGGGTGGGCTCCTCTCTCCACAGGTCTACAGGTCCTTGTCAGGAGCCTGCTCCAGCACAGGCCTCCCACAGGTTCACAGCCTCTTCTGGGCATTCACCTGCTATAGCATGGGTCTCCTCCATGGAGAGTGACGTGCACCCCTCTGATCCTCCACATGCTGCAGGAGCACAGCTGCTTCACCATGGACTTCATGGGCTGCAGAGGAATCTCAGCTCCAGTGCCTGGAGCACCTCCACCCCCTCCTTCTTCATTGGCCTTGGTGTCTCCAGAGCTGCTCTTCTCACATGTTCCCACCCTGTTCTTTTCTGGCTGCAAGTGCAACTGCCATAATAACTTTTTTAACCCTTCTTCTCCTTCTCCTTCTTCAGTATGTTATCACAGAGGCATTATCATAATTTCCAACTGGCCCAGTCTTGGCCAGTGGCACATCCATCTGGCTGGCATTGGCTCTGGCAGACTTAGAGGAAGCTTCCGGCAGCTTGTCTCAGAAGCCACCCCTGTAGCCTTTCCCACTACCAAAACCTGGCCATGCAAACCCAATACATCAGGGTTTGTACACATCCTACACAATTCATTTTGTATCAGCTTAGGTTGGTGCTAGGGTCTTCTCTCCAACGTGCTTCACTGGCTACATGTGGACTAGTTTTATTTTACCTTTTCTCTATCATGTAGGGCTCATGGTATCATAAAGGAATGTCTGTCTGTCTCCAGCTACTGCTTCATTAGAGCTACAGTGAATAATGACATAAAATATTGGGGTCTTATGCTTTCCAGTGATAAATAAGATACACAAAACATTAAATAGCCTGGATTAAATGAATATAAGGAAGTTAGAAAGGGAAGCTATTTCATAACTTACTGTTTTCAGATCTGGTTTTCTGCAGAGAGGTCTAAAGATCAGCCAAGTACAGGCACCCAGTGCAACACCACAGCACAGGGCACTCCAAAACTGAATAAGAATATTTGGACTGGCAAAACATCATTAAGGCCACAAGAAACATGGCCTGAGATTTTCTGTGGACTCCTGTCAATTAAATGGGGAGAAGTAAGGAGAAAATATATTAGGATGACAGTGGGACAAAGGGCAGATGTGGGTATTTTTCCACAGCCCAGAACAGCAGCACTTACCATAAGTGTTTCTACACCTATGGCTGGGCTATCTAGCTGCCTTCTTAAATAATTCAACTAAACTTCAAATAGGCACAGGTTTTTAAAAATGCATCACTAATGAGATTATTGACAGCACAATTGGCTTCACACTTTGGCATATGCACTGAAGATCTTACTTTAACACAGTTGAAGTTACCATTTATATCATAAAGTTTTCATTTTTTTCAGAATGGAAACTCCCAGATTTCACACCAAAATGAGCCATTTCAGCCCAAGCAATTTGATGTAACAGAGCACTTGCATGCACATAGCACCTCACTCTAATATGCAGAGTAGAGCTGTGCGGATCAAGGAAAGGCTCTTGCAAACCAGCATACTTTGAGAATGCAGCGTGGAAAAATTTCCTTATAGTAAATTCCTCCTTTTTGAAATGACAGGAGGAGCCTGAACTCCTCTCTAACCCCACTGTAGCAGAAATATCATGTATTTAATTGTGTTTATGCTAAGGCAGGAAATCATGCTCATTATAGATCAGTGTTGGCAGCAAGTGTTGCTTTCTGTACTGCTCCTAGGCAGTAGGAGCTTAGACTAATGCAGGGAGGTTTGTTGCTCAGACAACACATTTTAGCACACTAAGTTGCATAAATATATGCATGTGTATATTCAGCATGAAAATGATCTTTGGTAAAATTACTTTTTCCATGCACCTGATGATAAAATTTGCATTACCTCTGCAGTCGGAAATCAGATGAAATGAGTAATCTGGGAATAAAATACTATTAGCAGTTGCAGTACACATTTTGAGGGTGAGTAGCAATAGACTTGTGCTGAAATATTTTTAAAAATATATTCTTCCTTACAGCATGCTTTCTAACCTCTCAGGCAATTAGTTAGGTTAGCACCAAGTTCAAAAATATTTTAGGAGGAGCACTGTCTTTTCAATATGAAGGGAAGGATTTTTTCTTCTTGGAGAGGCATATATGCTTATAGAATTGGCATGATGCTGCATATATGATTTCTTTCTCTGCAGTCTAATGTAATCTTTATGGTAGGAGTAATAAATCTTCTTGTCAGTCAGCTTCTCCTTTCATTTTTTTTCACCCTGATGAGAACAAGTTCCCATAATGAGCCAATTGCTGTGCTGGATTCCTGATGAAAAGCACACCCCCTGAAAAACTTATTGGCTTGTAACCAATATGAACTAGTAAAATCCTTCCCAAAGAAGGTAATATTAAATTTGGTGATAGACTGTTAGAAGTGTGCCTTTGTTAAACATAAGTAAGACGCCTTCTCAAAAAGTCCATTTAAGCTGGAGACTGAACAGATACCTTTTGTATGCAGTTCTGATTCCTCCTCCTGCCCTTGGTGACAAAGGCCAAAGCAGAGTCCAATAGAAAAGAGAAGGTATGGCAAAAGTTGGGCAAATTGCTAGTGTTCTTAGCACTAGAACAGTTGGTTTCTAGATCTGGGATCCCTCCTACACTATCAAAAAAGAAATACAGCAGATTTTGATGTGAACTTCGGTTTTGGTTTGACTTCAGTAATTTTCTGAAAGATCTGGACTCCGGTAAGAACTGAAGAGAAATTTGAGGAGGTTTTATTGATATAATATACTTCAACATGCTGCAATTTTGGCATTTCTGTAGGAGGAAAAGGTAGTGAGATAGACTGAAGGGGAAATAGACTTTCTTCATACCACTTTTCCTCAGGTACATTTAAGCAAATTTGAGTAATAATGCCCAGGGATAATAACTTGCAAAGTGTCTGTCCCCTAAATCAGCTAAAAAACTAGGAGGAGGCCACTAGATGCATTTCCACTTTTCAGAGGAGCTTTCATTTATGGCTCTGCTATGCAAAGGTGTGTGAAACAAGGAATTCCAAGTCACGTTTTACTCCCTGTACTCTTCCAAAATGTTCTTTCAGATGTGTCACAGGAACTATTAGAACATAGAAGTCATAGAACACCTTGCACTGCCCAGGTGACAGCCACAAATCACAACTGATCCAGAACCCAGAGACAGACATTTTAAGAAACCTATTATCTATAAAATGTTTTTGGCTGATACTGATACTGAATGTTTTTCTTTTTGTAGGTAATTAATACCTTTCTATTCAGGTGTTTGAAATAATAAAGCACACTAGAAATACGGGTCAAAAATAAGATTTTGTTGGTAACACCCAGAAGTTACTCACTCTAATTACATGCTGCCTTTCAGTTCTTTATATTAGCAGCTGATCTTTCACTTAATAATAAATGGCAAATAACCTGTCACAATTGCAACTTAATAACTAATCAGCCAGTCTTACACACTAGCCCAGGCCCACAGCTGGCACAAGGAGGGACTCTTTGCAGATCAAAAAGCAGGATTTTTGTAAGGAGTACAAATTACTATGAATTATGTCCTCCCTGATTCTACGTAACCCACATCAGTTCAGTGTTGTCAGGACCATCACTCAAGCTTTACCCACAATTAAGAGCCGGGTTACCCGCAGTCAATTTAAGGTATCCAGGTGGATCTTATTTTTTGCTTTCTGCCACTTAAATAAGTGAAGAAGAAGAATATTTTTCTAGAAGACCCATCCACCAGGCTTGCATCACTCCTGCCACCCTGTGTAGTCCACTTCTGAATTAGCACTCCAATCCTTGAGTCCTGGCAAAATAAATGTAGACAAACAAAACACCTGTGTTGCCATGGTTATTCTGTGTACAGATCTAAGTTCAGAACAGCTGAAAAATCACTAACAGAATGTATTGTGCCTGAGCATAAAAGGGCACGGTTTTCTTTCCTCAAGGACTTCTCACAATCCAAAGTAGAGGTACCTTGATGCTAATCAGTCTCAGGATAAGCAGTCCTTGAAATCTGGCCCAGACTCTCAACTATTATTAAACAACCTTGGCCCTTGAAACTGTTGCTGTAATGCAAACTCAAACTAGGTGATGGTTGAATCTACATGACACAACAGTACTATGAAAACACACTATCACACTTCTAGATTTTTAGGGTATTGCTATAACCAGCAATTAGTCAAAACTTGTAAAATACATGCATTTCTAGTATCTGTGTTTAAAACTGGTGATGCTCTAAAATAATCACATTCTGCCACCAGCTCAGTACATTACAGCTGAAAATCTAAACATACCAGTCTGGAATCCATTATACATGCTGTTGGTAAATCCTACGCAAAATTGCATCAATTTATTAGGGAAGATTAATTGCAATTATGTATATTAAGCATTCTATACCTATCTAGATCTTGATGCTAACTATACATTAGAGACCAATAAAGGTAATGAGAGTGTCTGACCCAGATCATACTCTGGTATTTCACTATTTGATTTACTCCTGGAATAAAGGATTCAAGATTTGCCAACTACAAACACATGGAAAGAAGTCAACCAGAAAACCTCTTATTTGTTTTGACTGCTTGAGAAAACAACATTGTTATTTATCAACAAAATTATGTAACTCGTATGTTATGTAATTATTATATTGCATCAAAAATATATATCAATATACAGCATTAAAACATTACTTATGTTTTAACTTATGTTTAACTATGTGCTAACTCATTTTATGTATAAAAAATATTGTATCATTTTAAAATCCACATACAGATGCTACCTGGAGGTTCTAAAGGTATCTTAGCTTTATTCCACTGGGATATATTCGTTCTAAAACAAGACCTAGAAGAAGCCAAGACGAAATTGCTAATTTGAGAAGGCGTAAGTCTTGATTCAAGGATATCTTAGATTTAGTTCTGGCTTTTTCCATGGAGTTTTCAGATTTTTATATGTATGCCTTTCAGCAGAGCTTTGAGACCAGCTTGCAGAAAAGTCCTAGAGAAGAGCTAAGCATTAGTATTATGATCACCTTTTAATATATTCTAAACAGTTCTTTATGTGTCAGCCACTGTTCAAATTGCAAAATGCAATAAGACTATTTCCATCACATACCAGTCTGCTGTAGCAGGACTTCCCTTGTGCTTTTTTAACCAAATGTGAAGCAACAGGATGCAGTCAGCCGGCAAAACATTCTCATGTGAGATTACATTTAAAAGTTGTATGTTCATACTGTTGATTTCAAAACTAGTATACTCAAATATGACCATGTATGCTGACAGAAACATGTTAAGCCAGCTGGAGGGTAAAATTGACCTTGCGCAGATTCCTTACAGACACGTAGTCCTGCAGTAAGATATCTTTTACCACACATACATCTCACAGCAACCATCATTGCTCGATGAGCCTATGACACTGGCATGGCTAATGACTTTTTAATTAAATCTAGTTTCCCTCTACTAGCACTGTGCAGCTGCAGTGATGGCACCACATACCAAGATCCAGACACTGGGCTAAAATCTTGGCAGAAAGCAGAGCTGAAAAATGGTGCTGGGCTGTAGAGTGAGCTTTATTTCATCCCTTACACTTAGGTGTTTCTGATCACATCCAAACCCACACTTAGTTACAATGTAGATCATATTTTTCTCTTGTCCTGCCCTGTTTTCTCAAAACACACTTTCAAATCATCCCCTTCACTCTGAGGAACAGCTCTTCCAAACGTGTCTTTGCAAACTGCAAACTTCTGTCTGTATAGTTTCTCATTTCAGGCAGTAGTAAAAAGCACTAGTCAGAAACTAGTGCTAATGGGAGACTTTGAAGATCTCTAATCATTAAGAAGTAGCTGCAAGGTAAGGGATGCTGTGATGCTGTAGCAGCATGGAAATGGATGGTGATTGCTGCTACTTCTCCTAAAGCATCTTCTGAGAAAGCTGCTCACACAAGCACAGACAGCCACTGAATCCACACTCACACATACCACAGGTAGGTCAGCAAAGAAGGATGCAATGGTTCTCCTTTATATTTCCAGCGAGGTTTAGCACAAAGTCACACCAAAGGAGTCCAGTGACCAAAGACCCAAATGAATGTAGCATTCCAGGTTAAGTATGGGGTCAGGGTCCAACGGTCTGCGGGCAGAGGGGCAGTAGAAGGGCAGGGCTAAGGGCAATGATCTATAGGGAACTGAGGTAGATTAACATAGTGCTGCAGAGCACTATGGGGGAAGTCTTTCTGTCTCACTTCAACTAGTGAGGCATTCTCGAAGCCTGTGGCAAACTCTTCCAGGACATTCCCTTGGAAGCCCTGGGAGAGTGTCCCTTGGGGTCTCTGTAGAGTGCTTCAGCATCCATGTTCAGGTGCCAAATGTTGGGGAAAAGTCCTGATCCAGACAGCAGGAAATCTTCACAGAGCATTCACAGAGTCCTCACAGAGGTATATGAATGTCTGTCAGACCTCTTTATTGCAGTAAAGCATACATTTTTATAGGGTTTGTTACAATGATCACATGAAGCTGGCAAGCACATAACTAGTTCTTTAAGCATTGTCTACATATTACTTGTTACTTATTCATTGGTTTCACGGGCTTTTGCGGCATCTTCCTCACCCCTTGGCTCAAGCAGTCTAGCACCCTGATCTAGTCACGTCCTTTCTCCTTCTTTGCTACTTTACTATACTTTCCCTGCACATCTACTTTCTTATTCACTCTTTTAATGTACCTTCTCATCCGCTTGCTGTTGCTACTCTATGATTCTTTCCCATCTACTTATTGTTGCTACTTCATGGTTGTTTCTCATATATTTCATTCACGGATAGCTCAATGTCACCATTCTCCCAGTAATATGCAGGGTTGTGCAGTTTAGTCTCAAGGAGGAGATTATGCCCCTGTTCAGCCATAATTTCCTCTACAAAGCAACACTTGAAGAGTGGAGAGTGTAGTGGTCTAGGTTTGTTAATTTGAGATTTCCTGGCCAATGTACTAATCAATGTTATGGGTTAGGTTTGCTTAAATTATTAGTGTATTTATTAGAATTATTTATTTTTTTGTTTTGTTTTGAGATAGGATTAAGAGGAAGGTAAAATAGGTTTAAACTTTAAAGGGTATAAAGAAAAAACTTTATTATTAGAAACTATAAGAATTAAATAATAAGAATTAGAACAAATTTTTTAGTACATTTTTCTTCTTTCACAATTTTTTTTTTACATTGACAACATATAGAAACAAATTAGTTAGTTTTCTATTTTTAAAAACAGTCTTTTACTAATTTATTTGGGAGAGGAGACTTCAGTTTATGGCGATTTTTTTTTTTACAAGAAACAGATTTTTTGGGGGTTTTGATGTCACAGTGAATCAGCCACCCAGGAGAATGGAAATTTATTGTGTAAAAATCTTTTTTTTATTAATAGTTTTTCTGTAATTGTTATTGAGGACTATGTCAACGTATGGGGCACACTTTAAGGATTATAATGGTTTAAACAAAAACTCTTTTTGTTTTTGAAAATAGAGGTCTTTTTTTTTTCTCCTCCCTCACGGGTAGCAGGGGGGTTTTTTTTCCCCTTTATTTAAACTTCGTATGGGATTATAACTATTTTAACATTTGCTTACAGTAGCATAAATGTCTTTGTTTATATTTATAGTTAGAACATTTTATCTACTCTATAATGTATTTTTATGAGTTATAGAGAAATAAGAGGGGTTTTTTTTATAGTTTTAAAAAAAGAAATTTCATTCTAAGACTGAGGCATCTTCATTCATTTTTTTATTTGGGACTCTGACTTTTTTTTTCCTTACCTCAGTGTTTTTATGTTGGTTTTGCGTGTATTTTTATTTTGTTTTGGTTTTTATTTGTTTGTTTGTTTGTTTGTTTTTTGGTTTGTTTGTAGGTTGATTTGGGG
>WBND01001321.1:69339-89731 GCA_013398595.1 Tychaedon coryphoeus
TTTTTTTTTTTTTTTACTTAGGCGAGAGAGTAGTGTCTGTAAGTCTCATTCTGAGTAGTGAAAGAGTTAATATCTTGCCTGGGCCTGCAGATGGTTTCGGAAACTCTTCCGGTCCGCGGCTGGGAGTTATTTTGCGATAGAGATTTTTTTCGACAGCCGCGCTGGTTAGACTAGGATTTTAGAAGGGGCCCAACCAGAAACAGTAGTGTGTTTCGTGGCCGCATTCCATTCGAGGTGGGGGCGGGGGGGGAAGCCTGGCTCAGTGCCCCGCCTCCCCTTCGGGCTGCGGGGCCCGCGGCGGGGCAGCCTCCTGGGCGTGTCAGCAGCTGCAGCATTTCTGCCACGCTGGGGGCAAGGGGGATGCAGCCAGGATCTCAGTGACCAAAGGGCCTCCCCTCCACGGCCCGGCCCTGGCCCAGGCCTGGTCAGGCCCGTGGGCCACATGTGGCCTAGACCCAGCCATACTAGTTACTTTCTGAGAGGCCGGAAATGAAAGATAGATTTTTGGTTTTTTTTTCTTTTCATGTCTGTTTCACAAAGGCACATAAACTTTTTCATTGGTCTAACAATATGTCAGTATTAAAAATCAGACGCCAATTGGTTCTTGTCAGGTCCAAAGGATGCTGCCCAGGTCCTGAAAGGGGACTATTTTAGGAAATTTATACAAATTGCCGCAGAGAGAAACTCTAATCTGTAAGTATACACAGAATGAAAAAAATAAAAAGCCTTGGTTTGCGAAGTTTTTAAAAGAATGTTTGCAAGTTTGAGGGGGGGGAATCATTCAGTGGTCTATTTGTTTTATTTTGAACCCATTTTCTGCACAAATGTTTTCTCATTGTGTTTGGCAGTTACCTAGTAAGGGACAACATTGCTTCATTCTTTTTCATGTTGATACCCTGTATTTTTACACTGTCTTCTAAGACTGAGAGGCAGTGCATTTTGTTTTCATCCATCTTTTTGTGTGTTTGATATCACACAGTCTCTGTAGGGGCAAGAAGGGTTTGTTCTTTCTGTTAAGATACAGCTAAGGAGATAAATCATCCTTTTTAGGAACACTTCATGGTTTCCAATTTTTTGTGTAAAAATAGTGGCAATCTTAAATGAAAGAGGACTAAATCAACATGCCCGTCATATTTGTTCTTCAATGGACTGGATTGAAACCACAATATATCAGTATAATGTTGACACAGACTGCAAGACATGAGCTGTTGAGCTACCTAGTGAGTTAGGGGAATCATGGAAAGTTTTTAAAAAGTCAATGTCTAAATGTAAAAATGGGCTTGCTATTTAATTTTATTTTTAGTGTTTTCCAATTAGCAGGTTTTTATACTTCAAATTTCATGTGTGTGTGGTTATTTTGCAATGAAAGAAATTCTGCAATTATCTAATGGCGTAGCCTACATTACTGTAACTCAGCACGGAATTAGAACAAATTGAAATGCAATTACAATGCCCTTAACAGAAAACTCTTTGAGACTAAATGAGGATTCTGTGAAACAGATGGAGATTTTAAGCAGACTTTTGTTAAAAATTATTTGTATTTTGCGCTTACTCCAACCTAGTCTAGTTCAGTGCAGGAATGTCAGTTCTGACAAACACTCATTTTTCAATTTATAAAGCCTGTCAAAAATAGAAGTCTTTCATAGTTGAATTTTTTTCTTCTCCAAATTCAAATGAAACTTCTCCGTTTGGTGCATGCAGACAGCAAATGCTTCTTCTGCAGAACCCAGCTGTCAGAACACATGAAAATCTGTGTGAAGCCTGCCAGTCTCTCAGCAGACATGTATGGAGGATAAATTTTGCAAACACTTGTTGTAGAGTAGAGCTCACTGTTTGACAGAGATTGTAAGAGCGTCATTATTTCTGGCAAATGAGGTGGGGTTTTTTAATTAGCTGATTTAATCTTGATGTAACATAATGGTGACTCATGGACTTGGTTGGGAAAATAGTATGCAATGAAGGCAACAAGCCAGGCTGTTCTGGTCTGCTAAATCAGGCACAAACTAGAATAAGCATTTTACCCCTGCGAAATGCAAAGTTGTTTATCTAAGAACCAAGTACAAGTGTAATGGCAGTTCACCAAGAAGCCACAGGTATGGCTGGGATCAAGGGAGAATAAGCCACTTCTATCTCATATCAGATATCTACAGGGGAAGTCAAAATTTGAAAGAAGGTTTTTAAATCTGAAGACAGAGGCAGAAGCACATAAAATGCCTGGAAGCTGAGGTAAATTCTGTCCGGAAGTACGGTTAATCTTTTATTCTTTCTTACCTTTTTTTTTAATAGTAAGATAGACAGCAGTAAGATAAAAGAGAAACAAGTTCCTGAAGGTAAGAATGAATTTTTCTTACCTGGAAAATTTTGAACAGGAATCAAATTGTTCTCATAAACCATAGAATCACATGATGGTTTGGGATCAAAAATGCCTTCAAGATCATCTATCTCCAACAGTCCTGCTATGGGAAGGGGCATGTTCCACTAGACCAGGTTGCTGAAATCCCCAGGTTGGAACAGGACAGGTTGGAACCTGTCATTGAACACAGACAGGGACTGAGCATTATGAGTTTTTCTGTCCTGAGAAGAGCAGTCCAGGGAAGTCTCACGGGCCATGCTGCACTGACAGTCACATGAAATGATTGTGATTGTATTATCTACACTGACAACTGACGAATCTTGAATGCACAAGAGTATTTTTGCTGATCATATTTCTGGAAGAAACTAGCCTCTGGCCTGTTGGCAACCTACCTTCTTTGTCAGACTACAACAGCTATTTTTGCAGTTGTCCCCCAACCCTTGGCACCAGCAGCTGCTGTAGCATCCAAATGAAGTGATGTCTTCTATTGCCTTGTGCCTGCTCAAGGCTCATGTCCAGCAGAAGTTCAGACAAGTCATGAGAGGCTTAACACAGAGGAAGAACAAACCTGTCTCCAAAACTTGAGCAATATCATTGAACTGGCAGTTGCTAGAGGGGGTGGGAAGGCACAGAAACAAGAACAGCTGTGTCTTGTAAGATCCACATTAATTCTTAATCCATGTACCTCCTGCTAAATTCTGGGAAAAGGACTTTTAAGTTGCATTTCAGATCAGTAGTTATAGATTTGTGCATGTCAGTACAATAGGAAACCTCATTTCACCAGAAAACTATTTCCTCTGTGAAATGCCCTGTGTTATGTTACACTCTGTATTCATCATGGCATGATATTTCAGTGGGGTGCCTGTACTACTGGGGAGCTGATAACCTCCTATCACAGCTGCTAGTAGCTTTTTCTTTTTTTAAGATTAATGAAAATTACATATCCTGCAGAACCTTACTACACAGGGATTTCATGATGACTGCAGAATTCTGCAGAAACCTGCATTTCAGTGACTCAGTTGCTTATTTGCAGATAGAAATAGATCACTTACTGCCCCCTTCACTGTAATGTCTGAAGAAAACATCAGACTTCTGCTTATCTGTTCTTACTGCTTTCAGTTCAAGTTTCACTGCTCGCCTCCGAAGGGTGACAAGAGGTTCTTCTTCTTCAAGTGCAGCCTTGCTGCTGGGTCTGCTCACACCAAGCCACATTTCCAGTGTGTTGCCTTTCCCCTGTGACACTTTTAAAAGCCTTAAACTTTAAATATACATTTTAAATCCAAACAGTGTCATAATGCCTCTTTTTAGAGACATCCTTTCAAACTGAATTTTAACAACTTGGAGAAACTGATGAAGAGCTCTTGCTAATCCCTTCTGACTTGCAGAGTTGTGAGGTTGAAGTGTCTCAGAAACGAGAACAGAACTGGAAGGAACTTGCACCATTTCTGATGCAAGAGCTGCAGTGTGCCAATCTGCGGTGACTTTAATGAAACGCTCCTTTACTGCAACCCATTGTAATTTTCTTAATGTACTGGAATTTGTTGTCCACGTAACTCTGAAATGCAAGATCAAACACAAAAGGTCAGTAATGCCAAGAACTAGCGCATCAGTTTGAGATATGACACTTATAATTATACTGATGATAATACTGATGATAATAATAAGGTATCTGGAGTCTTATATGCATTGGGATAGCTAGAGAATAACTTTTCAACGTATGAAGAGGTCTTGATTACTGTGAAGTGAGTGCTTTGAAATATTGCTAAGAAACAACACAAAACACCTGAGGTGCTGTCCTGGTTTGAAGGACAGGTGTCTGCCAGTAAAGCCAGAAGCTTCTCTTTGAAATAGAGAATTTAATTCTGCCTCCTACCAAGTGTTATAGTTGTTTGAATCAAGAACTCTAAGGCAAAGATAAGGGGTAGAAATAACAGCTCTTTACTGATATATCTAACTGTACAAGCAGAAACAACAGCAGTTATTAAAATTTGCAACAAATCAAATAACTCAGTTCCAGTCTTTTCTTTAGCAGCCAACACAGTCGGCCTGTGTCTGCTCCTGGTGATGTAACACGTGGCAAGGCCAGAACAGCTGCGGAGAGCAGGTGGGAGCAGAGGGAGGAGCAGAGGTGGGAGGGGGAGCGGAAACAGCAGTGGCTGTGCTGTGTCTCAGGTAGGAGCAGGCTGGGAGCAGGCTCCTCACTTACCGTTGCATCCAGGTGACCAGCTGTGTCCTCAGAGGTAGGAGGCTGAGCAGGGCAGATGCAGGGCAGTTGACCGCGGGGCGTCTGATGTCGGGAAGGATGAGCTAGGAAAACCTTACAAATATGGATGCTTAGCGAAGGATTCTGAGAATATAGAAACCATAAGCGAAATAGAAATGAAAGCCACCTTCGAGTTACCACAGCTTAGTTAATAAATAACTATAAGACAATGAGATGGCCGGCTGGAAGTAATCCCCTCTTGATAGATCAATGACTTCTGCTAGAGAGCAAGTCTGAAGGTCAGAGGAGACCATGCTAGGGTCCAAAGAGTAGTTTTTAGGGTTTAAAGTGTAACACAGTATGGTAATGCAATGATTCTTATAGGCTGTATGTAAATGCTATAGGATTTGTATCTTGTATTAGATTGGTTAGTAGAAATTAGACTATGCAATATAGAAGAAGATTTATTGTATTGTAAACGGGAAAATCTCTCTCTTCTCTCCCTTACTCCCTTATTTCTCTCTTCTCCCTCTTCTCCCTCTTCTTCTCTTCTCCCTTTCACCCTCTCTTACTCTCTTACCTTCTTACCCCGTCACTCTCTTGCCTCTTCCCTCTCTTGCTCTTCCCTCTTCTCCTCTTCTCCTCTTCTCTCTCTTTTCTCTCTCTCTCCCCCATCCCTCTCTCTCACTCCCCCACTCTCTTTCTGTCCTGCTCTGAGCTGTGACTGGCAGCCCTCAGCAGGACTCTCTATACCCACGCCTTAGTAATAAACTGCAAATTCAAGACCAGCTTATAAAGAGTGTCTGAGTTTGTCCCTGAAACAGTCCACCCCAAACCCACAAAGACTCCTACAGTCTGGCTCTCCTGCATTCTCACCATGTGTGCTGTAGATGTGGGAAGTCCCCTTTCTCTGAGCTCGCTGGAAACACGAGTAGTCCCTCCTGGAAGCCCGCTCCCACCTACCTCTTTGTCTAGACTCATCAAAAAGATCTTGGGTGTAGCCCAGCAGGCTCTGTTAGCATGATAATGGGAAAAATTCTTTAAACTGGAACAAAATAAACCCAACCCCCAATAGGTGCATAACAAATATTCATTCCCCACTATGAGCAAAACCAGTTTATAAAACTGTTATAGGCATTTTCTCTTTTCCATAAAACGAGTGGACTGCTAAAAAATTTTTCCTCTCCTAACTTTTGGCAGTTTGTTCTACCTGAAAAATGAAAATAAAGCTCAAACATCACACGTACAAAGAGACTGAGGAACTAATTTCTGAAGTTAAAAGCATTTTATTATTAAATGAAAAATGACAAAAACTCAGGAGAAAATTAATTGTATTGTGGGATTCACTGGTGTCTTGGTTTGAAAGACAGGTGTCTGCTAAGAAAGGCAGGAGCCTCTCTTTGAAATGGAGAATGTAAACCTCTCCCTCCAAATTATTATAATTTTGAAATGAAGGGGCTCTCAGGCAAAGATATGGGAATAGGAATAACAGTTCTTTACTAGGAAAATTAAAATAGAAATACAGTATTACGAAGAACAAACCCAAAACACTGTCAGAGTCAGAATACAACCTGACACCCTGTCAGTCAGGGTGTTCATAACAGTCTGATTAAATGGTGGCTGCAGTCCTCCTGCAGTAACAGATGTGGTTCAGTTGAAGCAGTGGTCCAGTTGAAGCAGAAGGGTGCAGTTTCCCTCCAAAAGTCCAGTGATGGTGTGGAAAGGTCTGGCTTTCCTCTGGAATCCAGTGGAAAAAAGGCTGCTTTAGTGTTCCAAATTCCAGTTTTTATCTAGGTAGGAAAGGCTTGGCTCTTACCCCTGGCTAGAGCATCTCACAATGGGATGATGCAATTTTATCAGTCATGCAGTGGAACTCAATGGCCTATCAGCAGATGATATCTTCCTGGAGGGAGGATGAGTTGTGGAAAAGATAAAGATGACTGCCCCACCTGGTTTTAACAGATGTCTCATTAGCAAAGAATATCTTCCCCCTGAGATAAGGATCCCTGCCCCACCTGGTTTCAACAGATAGTGATAGAATACATACTTTTGGTCACATCCTGTACTGCAACCTAAGACAACTGGTAAAACGAATTACTTACCAGAGTCAGTTTTAAATTACAGTTCAGGTAGCAGTAGCAGTAGAATTGTGATTGTACAGAGCCCAACTCAGTTTTCCCTGCTTCTTTTCTGTAACTGTAATGTGAACATCCCCTGGACATTTCTACACATGCAAATATGCTTCAGGATGACACGTTACCCGAACTCTTCCCCTCCTATATAATCTTGTAGTACTTAAAATCCTAACAGGAGCTGCAGTTAGATTTATACGAGTGACTTTTAATCTCTCTAGATGGTAATATATTAAAAATGTATAGCATACTTTTTAAAATTGCTATTCACTTGCATTTAGCTTCTGCTTGGGTCAGATGGGATGATTTACACTCACCCAGGATGTCCTTTCCTAATATTTTCTAGCAGTCCATTTCCTAACACCCAGTTACTACAAGAAAGATTTGAATTGGCTCTGAGAACCAGGGCAGTATTGCCAATGCTTCTTGGCCTGACGGATCTGAGCAGTATTTCCATGCAGTCTGGGTATTCATGGTGTTTAATCCCTTGATCAGAGAAACTGTCCATAGAGAAAAAGTTGACTGTAATGTGTTCAAAACTCAGCTCTCAGTAACAAACAGAATTTTTATCTTAGAACAACATATGGTTGTTATCTGGCCCTGAGAAGGACAGATTTGTGCTGCAAAGAAACAAATTGATGAATGAGTAGCAGAATTAAAATAGCATCTCTTCACTGTAAAAGCATGCAGATGCTCAGAAAAGAGGAGAAAAAATAACACAAATAAGCACAAAACCACCACAATGATGTAATTTATCTAAGGATAATTTCTCCCCATGTATTATTTATTCATGCTTATTTTTAGGCATATGACTGGAAACGTCGTAAGGACTAAAGCAGCTCTCTGCCCAGCCTTCTCATCCATTTTCCCCTAGGCTGGAGGATGTATGGATAAAAGTACAGGTTACAGCTGCTGATGCCATCTGTGAGATTTCAGGATTGTTCCTTGAGCAAGAGACATGTGGGAAGCCCTTCTGGCTTTTTAGGTAAGCCCTCTCATTCCTACCTTATCTTAGTCTTTCTGTATTCTTTCATTTTCAGAATATGTACCAGGAAGATTTCAGGAACATGACTGAAGGGACCAGGAACAGCAGTGACTCCTCTTCTGCCTTCGTTCACACCGGCACCATGAGTGCCATACTGGTCACTGTCTACTCGGTTGCCTTTGCTGGAGGTGGAATTGGGTCTATCACAATGTCCTTTGTGCTGCTCAAGATGAGCACTCTATCTGTGACCACGACTGCCATCATTAACCTGGTCATTGTGCACAGCCTCCTCCTATTCACAGTCCCCTTCCGCCTCCACTATTATGTCAAAAAGAAGTGGGTATTTGATATGCCATTTTGCAAAATGGTGAGTGCCATGGTGCACATCCACATGTACCTGACCTTTGTATTTTATGTCATCACACTGGTGATTCGGTGGCTCATTTTCTTTCAGTGGAAGGACAAGGTGGAGTTTTACAGGAAGCTGCATGCCATTGCGGCAAGTGCTGCTGTATGGGTCTTCGTCATGGTCTTTGGGGTGCCGCTTTTCTACTTTGAGTATGGACGCTCCGGCTTATACAATAATACAACATGCTTCAAGTTCCACAAAGAGCTACAGCACATGAGTGTGAAAGCCCTGAATTATACCTTAATTGTCGCTGTTGCCCTCATTTCTTGTGTCCTCTTGGGCTTGCAGATTCTTATCCTGGTAAAAGTGGTGAGAAAATTTTCCACCTCTCTCTGTTCACACCAAGAATTCTGGGCCCAAATAAAAAACTTGATTTTCATCTGGGTCATCATAATTTGGTTCCTTCCCTATCACCTGTTCAGGGCCTACTACATACAGCATGTGAGTGATTTTGACCAGTTAGAAAGCTACAATGAGGTTTTTTTAAGCCTGACTGCCCTGAGCTGTCTGGACCTGTTGTCATTCATGCTGAGTGGAAGCCGCTTCTTCAAGCAAAATGTGGGGATGCTCCACAGGAGGTTGCCCTGCTGCTAGCATCAGCCTCCTGCGGAGTGAGCAGGACCTGGGATAGGACATTGATGGACAGACATGGCAAACTCTCTCCTCAGCAAGTGAGGGTGTGCTCTGGAAATGGCAAAACACACTCATACAAGGCTTTGCACATCAGTTTCCTGAATTAATGGAGCCGACTGCCTCCAGGGTCTCAGCTGGTAAACAGGAAGGTAATCTCAGCAATTTCCTCACGGTGCTACCCAGTGAGTTGTGGATGGACTTGGAGAAGAGGGAAGAAAGATCATGGGCACTTCTGTCTTGCTGTTTTTGCATTAAGATTTGTGAAGTCAAAGGCACTAGGAGCAGACTTGAGAATTGCAATGTAAAAATACAAATAAATAAACTGGTTTTTATGGACTAAGGTACAGATTTTTGAAAATGAAAGATCGATATAATTTTCCCATACGTTTCTTATTTATTTCCCACAAGCTCTCATAAAATATCAGGGAAGATACCAATAATTTCTTAAAAGCTTAGCAAAAATAGAAGATGGGGTGAAGAGGGTAAAGGTGTTAAACATTGCTTTAATTTGTTTGCTAATTACTATACTTGCTTGATTGAAATGAGAAATGTTTTGCATATAGTTTCTCATATAGAATGCTATTCTTTATGTCAAATGAACTAAATAGGGATGGCTGATTTACTTGGAAATAGCCACAATGATCTTGGCAGTTTAGATATCCAGCCATGCTGCGTGTGCCGTGCTGGAGCGAATACTCTCAGAATCAGGTATACTTTCCCAGAATGATGAACTCTTCTCTACCAGCTCTCCTCACTGGCTGTGAAGAGAGATGCTCAGTCCTAAAGGGCCAAGCTACTGCTGGGCTTTACCAGAAATTCAGATGCAAAGGGAATTTACATGGACTGTACCTTTGATTTTTCAGTGCAATACACTATAGCATTGCCTGGTTTTCTCCCAGGAGCTGCATCCATGTTTGGTTATGATCTCTGGATGGGCAGATTCCTAGAGCTGATACTAAATGTATTTTATGTTGTTTCAACAGCGCTTTTGTCTTTAGGTTGAGCTCCATACCTACTCTATGATGCATGCTCGAGTCAATTGTCCCAAATACACAAGAACTTACTCAAAACTTACTCCGTCTTGTAAGTTCTGCTCTGAAATGGGCTTTCAGAGTGGTTTCAAAGAGGGCCAGAGTGCCACCTCCTGTCCTGCCTTCTGGCAACCTGCTGTTGGCTCTCACTGGAAGCTGTGAAGCTTTCAGCATGACACTCTAGACCTACTCTATTTAGTGGATTCTACATTTAAATGAAAAGTGAGAATTAGTTACAAAATTAATTTTCAGCAGTGTGCTGAACATTAGCTCTGTTCTCAGCCATCCCTTTGCAATTCTCCAGCTTCAAGAGAAGAAAATGAATTCCCTAATTCCTCTAACTTCAGAGTGAACTTAAAGGAAATGTGCAACTTCCTAAAAGATATTTTATCTCATTTGCCTTTTTTTCCCTTCTATTTAGTGAAAGAGTAAATTCGGCATTTTTATTTCAACATACCTATTTTGTACACATTATTTATCCCACTCCAGCCTACTTCTGCCAGGATGCATCAGAGCCTTCTTCCTTGCAGCCCAGCATCCTCAGAAGTTGTGTCCACTGTACCATGAAATTACGGTCTGCAGGAATTGCCCCACTCTCCAGTACTTGCTGTGCTCCAGAAGGGACAGAAATGTGTTGGAATTTTGTTTACCCTTGGGACTGAGCACCTGGGCAATCTCTGCAGTTCCAGAGTCCACATGATGACACTTGGTCCGTGATGACTGAACCTTTGTCAGTGATGACACTAAGGAGCTCCCTGAGCCAACCAGCCTCTTCCTGACTGCCAGTGTACCTGCCTTGGCCCACCTGGTGCTCGGTTTTTCCTCAAAGAGACCGTCCCCTGCCACCTTGCCCTTGCTCTCTGACTTTAACTGCAGAGCTAGAACACAAAGCACCTTTTACTAAGTATCTGGTGTTAAGGGAGGACCTTGAACCCTGAAGCAGTGCCATTGTTATCACCAACAGCTTAAGTGTGTTATTTTCTCACATCACACTTGACCTTGCTTCACATTCCAGACCCTGAGCTAAGTTTTCTGCTAAGTTAAACTGTAGCTGCCGGAGCTAGGGTGGTTCTAGCTTCAGGCTGCTATGGGGTCTGGATAGCTCCGAGGGCCCCCGAAGCAGAAGGTCAGCTTCTCAGTTAGCTAGGAATGAGACTTCGGGAGTCGCTGTAAAGGTTCCAAAGGTAGCTTTCTTTCTTCGAAGGGTTCTACCAGCAAAATCCAGATACATAGCGTAGCAAGGAGTTTTAATAGGTTTTAGGGGGATTGGGATTCTAACCAGTAAAGTTCTAAGTTGAAAACTATCCAATTACTTTGAGATTCTAAGTGAGAAAAGACCAATCATCTAGTAAAGTTAAAGACCAATAGAAATCCTAAATTATAACAGGGGTTTCAGTAGGCGGGGAACATTTCTCATGAAAAGTTTAATTGTCTCAGGGTATGAGATCCCACGTGCCTTTTTCAGGGACAGTTGTATCATCCACATTAAACAGCACTGCAGTGTGTGGAATTGTCTCTCCATTTAAATGCTCCTTCCTGTGGTGAAGTGCTGCTTGCTGTGGTTGTATCATCACTGTCACATATCTTCAGCCCAAAGTCACTCTGTGCCTTGGTTTCTCATCCTCACTGCATGGGTTGGCCCCATCTTCAATTTGCATTTGCCCTATCTTCCTTTGACTGCCAAACCAGCACATCATTTGATTCAGTAGCGTGGACAATCTACAAAGACAGTGGTGTGCATAAACTACAGGGGGCAGCAGCATGGATAAACCAGGGACAATGGTGTGGATAAACTACTGGGGGCAGCAGCATGGATAAACCAGGGACAACTGTGCCCTCCTTGGATTAACCAAAGACAGGTGTGCCCTCCTTTGCTCTGTACTGTTCCTGACAGCTCTTTAGCAAGCCTTGCCTGCAAGCATCCAACACAACACTGTGGCTTGCTCCAGCATGGCATTGTATATAAGCATGCTGTGCTGTGAAAACCTCACTCTGGTTGGTTGTAACATCATCATCAAGTGATTTCAGGCACTTTGTAGTGAAAACAATACTCGCAGGCCATGGCCAATATCACCAGGTGAAGCCCAAGGAAAGATGGACCAAGTACAGTGGTGATGCAGCCAAGGCACCTGAGAAAATTTCCATCCTGTGAAGTGTGACAAACCTGGTGACAAACCAAGGTGACAAACCTGCCATGCCCTGCCGGGTGGGGCTGTCGCAGGCCAGTGCCTCCCACACTGCACACTCAGCTGCACTGTCACCACATGCACCGACACAGCCTGCGAGTGGCACACACAAGAGGCAATAATGCTATAATATCTAGAGGTGATAGCATCACCAGCATTTAGGGAACTTCTCTGTCTGACCATCCAAGAGCCACTCTGGCAGTCACATTGCACCACCAAAAACCCTTCTCAGCTATGCCCCCACACTCACAATCACACCTGGTTTTCTGACCAGCTCAACACAAAGTTTCCCATGGCAGAGTCTCAGATGTCTTGAAGAAGCTGTCACCTACAAGAGTTCAACCTGCATCTGGCACTGTAGCTGTGCCCTGAGCTACTGGCACCAAACGTATTCAACACCCAGGTTGTACCTGGAGCTCCTCATGCTCTAGAGACCGTGTGCATCCTGCCCAGGCAGCATGTCCCTCTGCCCTCAGGAAACATGCTGGATAGTCACTTCCTACTGGTGTTTCAGGATATGTAAAGTCTGTGTATCTGTGTTCTGCTTTCCTTAACAGGCAGTTATATGTGTGACCTTGTACTTGACATAATTTAATGACTGCTTGTCATTTAATATTATTTTTCTTCAGTATCTGTAATTTACACAAACTTAATTTCTTTTTCTTTTTAACAGGAAAATAATTACCCTGTATTCATCCTCCTTTTGTTAAGTAAAAGGTAACTTCTTTGAAATACTGAATTATTTGGAATATGTTCATTTTTTCTAGATGGTAACTCTTCTCTGAGTATATGATAAATAATAATGCACTGACTTGGAGCATTCTTGTAGAACACTGGTTCTTTTCCTTTGGTGATCACATTAGAGGAAAACATAATTTATTTATAAAAATTAATTCAGTAACTAAGTATATGTGTGGTTTCAGTATGACTTTCTCCTAGTGTTGGGTTGCTTATTTACCGGTATGTTGAAGATTTAGGATTCATTTGAGCTCTAGACTAGTTCATTGGACTGCAAACACCATGTTTCACATCAGTGTGTTTTTTTCCCACAGTGACTGCAAGCTGGTGGAAGCAATAGGACTACTAATAGGCTTGTTCGTGTACAGGTAAGTGAGGTGCAGTCACTTTAGTTCATATTGCTAGACTGTTGTAACAGAGAGAAAAAGCTGATACCGTATATGGGAAAGGCTTGATATCTTTTTTTCAGTGGCAGCTGACATCAAGGTTGGATTTGGCTTTGGTTTTTAGGTAATACAGCAATTTGACAGTCTTTAATAGTGTTAGTAAGTCTATTTGGTGGTTTTAATTTAGATTTTCTCCTGTGTGGGATGTGCTATCAGCCCATTATTTCAGGTAAGAGATTTCTTAGCCCCTAAAAATGAGAGTTCTGAAGTGAGCCGTTATTGTGTCAGAGAGTTAAAGGTATGGTAAAGATATGGTAAAAAAAATATATGGTAAAAAAAATTCTCAAAGGAATTTTTTGGGAGTCTAGGGTGTTCCCCTGACTTCCCTGGACGCCTTGAGACTCCCCAGGCAGGGGTCTCAGAGGCTTTGTCAGAATGCCCAGGACCCCTGTGGACTGGATTTGAGCCCCTGGAAAAAATTTACCAACATTACAGGAAGAATTACAAGTCACAGAAAACAAGTAGAGTATAAATTAGATAGTTAGAAGGTAGAAAAGTGAATTTTTAGAAATGTTTATATTAGGGGGTTTAAAGCTAAGATGGAGGATTTTGGGCGTGGCATGTCTTTTCTTTCCTCTTCATGCCATCCATCTTTGAGTCAGCATGGCATCACTGGATTGGTTTGGGACAAAGTTGGACAGTGTAATAAAAGTGTCACTTATTGGAAAGTAATTGTAAATATTAGGTACGTAATTTACAGTACGTAATTACAGTATAAAAGATAAGTCCTGCCCCAAGGGCAGGCAGTGTGCCTTGGATCGATGTGCTACACAGACCTCTGTTAGAGAAAGAATTTGTTAGATAAGAAAGAATAAACAACCTTGGAAACCTCAGAAAACGGCTTCCTGACTCTTCTTTGGTGCTCGAGCTTGGAAAACCTGAACTCTAAACCACCTAAATGTCCTGTTGTGTGTGATCTCAAGTTCAGGAGACCCCACAGACAGTGACAGAATTTCCTTAGAGAAAAAAGATTAACTTCAGCGTCTCTATTCATTAAAGAGAAATAGGGGAACCTTTATTTCTGGCCAAAGGGAACAACAACAACAACAAAATTTTATTATCAGACGGTACTCAGCTAGAGAATTCGATGGAACTCGAAGTGTGATGGTGGGAGAATCAGGGGTCAGCCTCTACTTCAACTATCTTTGCACCTGCCAACTTCAAGACAACCATTGTGGTGCTGTTTCCCAAAGAGGTCCGGGCAACTGCTGAGCCATAACCTACAGCCAATTAGCAGAAATTACAAGAAACAATGTATTGTTTTACATATAGTAAATATGGTGATGTGGGTAAGCGTCAGTAAAGTTCCAACTTTTCCTTTAGTAAAAGGAAAATATGCTTCACCAATCTGTTAATTAATTAAGAAAAGCTGATGAGTATATGGAGTGAGCAAAGTCCAACTGATACAATTACTTAGACTCTCAAGGGACTTCGAGTTACCTGGAAGGTCCATGAGTAGCATGGTGATGACATCTGATGATGAAACAAAGCTCTTCAGAGTATTAAAGACAAGGACTGACTGTGCAGAGTTGCAAAGAGCCTTAGTTAAAAAGTGGGAGAAGGAATACAATGCTCGCAGATGCAACAACTAAGCAGACAGGGAAAAAAAGTGGATATCACCACTCAAGATACTTGAAATTACGTTAATTGGGACTGCTTTGTGGAATGTCAGATCAGTGCTATGCAATGATTCAAAAAGCCAAGTACTTCTCAGAAATCATTAGGAAATAAACTGAGAGAAAAAAAAAAACAAAACACCATTATGCTGTGTAACTGTTAAGGCTAGAGGGGGGTTTCTAGCCTCAAACTGCTACAAGTCCAGATAGCTCCGAAAAGTCCTTGATACAGTACAGCTACAAAGCTAGCTAAAAAGACTTTGAGACTTCGCTGCAGAAATTCCAAAGGTAGTTTATTTCTCTGAAGGGTTTCCACTAGCAAAATCCAATTACATAGTATAACAAGGGGTTTTTATAGCTTTTTAGAGGATTGAGTTTCTAACCAATAAAACTACAAGTTAAAAAACTATCAAATTACTTTAAAATTCTAAGTAAGAAAAAACCAATCACTTAACAACTTTAAAGACCAATAGGAATCTTAATAGACAACAGAGGTTTTGATAAGGAAGGGGGGGGCATCGCTCTGAGGGGTTTCTTTGTCTTAGGGGATTAAGTCCCATTAGCCTTTCTCAGGGGCTATGGTATCATCTACAGTGCTGAAATATAAATCTATGGTATATCCACATCAACAACTGTTTGTGGTTCTGGTCTCTGTCTCCAAAAAAAAAGTATCAGTGTTTGGAAAGCATCAGCAAAAGGGTTGAGCTGAATATATGGACCACTGCCAGAGATTGGTGACTAGATTTGATGGACTTTGGTCACTTTGAACATTTTTATGTTCAAAAATTCTTATGAATTGAGCCTTTGATCAGTATCACTAAATGGCCAGGAGGAAGGGATTTTCCCTTCCTGGAGGAAAAAAATTAAGAAAGTAATAGTCTAGTGTGAAATACGAGATTTTTTTCTATGTCTCCTTGTAAGAAAAGTACAGCTCAAATAAAAAAGCATGTCTGAAAGTATTTGACTCACAGAAGGTGGTTGTATATAAAAATATCAAACAGAGCAAACTGAAATATTCAGTTTATAACTGAAATTTCTTATATTAGAATTTAGGAGCTTAAGAGAATCTGTTTGACTTCAAAGTGCTAACGTTTTATATAGAATATATACTCCTTGTGCTCCACAGATTCCCAATTGTGTGATTCCCTATTCTGTGTTGGATGGCATGAATTGGTACCAGTGATGAAAGAGGCACTTCTCCTCGATGTTTGGGAGAAGGCTGACCTGGTGATTATCTCCTTGGAGAAGTTTGATGTCCCTCCTTTTAGCCCTCATACCACACTTCAAAGCCATTCATGACCCACATTCAAGAAAGGTTGGGCTGGCATAATATAAGTGACATTCTAGTATTCGTGGGTAGAAGTGGATGAAAGGCCTGATGGAAATCTCTCTTAGGATGTTTCCTTCAGGTTTGTGAAGACTTCAGGAAATCCAGTCCTGGTGAATACAAGGAAAAGTACAGAAAGCCTGTAGATTTCATACTGTGCTGTAATGTGCACCAATGCATTGGGGTCTGGTACCCAACACTTGACTTCAGCATTTGAAGATTAATTGTTGAAGGGAAGACCTGTATAGTCTGGAGAAATAAATGAAAATGGCAGTCTGCACTTGAAAAAGCCTTGATTTGCAAATCTGGCAGAAATTATGTTTACAGAAGGAATTCAGAAGCATATGTTAGGTACTCTACTAATAAAGTGTCCCTTTTAGATACCAAAACTATGACACTCAGCTATTAGAGAGAAAAAGAAAATACTCTTGAGTGTAGCTTTGTCTCAAGGAAAGGGGCATCAACTGCATGCCCAGATGTTTTTTCCGTCTCTTACCCTTCAGTATTGATTTATGTAACTTTGCAGAGGATTAGGTCAGAAAGGAGGTGTGAAAAAAAGGTAATAAATAATTATTTTGTTTTCTTCAAGATGAAAACCACCTAAATTCTAATCATTTATAGTACTGTTTTTGTTGTCATACACCAGACTCATGTCTGGATGATATTTTGCTTCAACAGTGATGTAATTGATGTAATTGATGTGATGTGATGTGATGTGATCGAAAATATTTCATAGGAGAGTACCCCATCTGCTGCATCAGCTGAAGTTTTCAACAAGTTAATAATTCTTCAGTGTTGGACCAAAGTATATAAAATTCTATTGTATCCAAAAAAGTGAGCATCTTTCTTCATCATCCCAGAAAGATTATGCTGGAAGGTGAAATCAGAGCAGAGGATGACTCAGCACAACCATTCAGCACAGTTCTCTCTCCAGAGCTCAGCAAATAAATCATTAAGTGTCACTGAAACACCACTCTCTTGGGATAAAAGGATGCTTCTAGGGCTGAAGATTTCACTATCAATCCTTCTGTTATAACTTTGGCAACAATCCTTGCAAATGTTTTTATTGTTATTACAATTTTTCTGAGTGGAAAGCTCCACACACTTGCAAATTACCTCGTCTCCTTGGCAGTGATTGATCTTTTAGTGTCTGTCCTCATAATGCTTGTCAGCATTGCTTACACTGTCACCCACACATGGGCCTTTAGCCAGTTGCTGTGTGACATCTGGTTGTCATCAGACATTATGTGCTGCACAGCCTCCATCCTACACTTCTGTGTCATTGCACTGGACAGATACTGGGCTATCACAGGCACTTATGTTCACCTGTCTGTGACACCACAACAGTGTCAGTCCCAGCTTTCCCCTGTCTGTGACATCACAGCAGTGGTAACCCCAGTGTTCCCCTCTCTATGACACCACAGCAGTGGCAGCCCCAACATTCTCCTGTCTGATTTCACAAGAGACAGTATCCTGACCACATACTGTTTTAAATATACATCACTTACCATCACCCCCCACTTGGTTGAGAATTACCTGGGTAAGGAATTCCAAACAATTATTCAGAAGAAGATAACTGAATCTCTCTTCTGGGTCTGGCCTTCATTCTTGCCAAAGCAAATGGCAAAAACCTTACCCATGGCATCTTGGTTTCTATTACCAGGTTCAAAAGGTGTCATTATTTTTCTATTTTTTCTTTTCATCGAACACAAGCTCTGGCAGTACTAGCAATATGGAGAATCCATTGCTTTCCTAAAAGAGCCATAATGCCTTGAGGGATCTCTCCTGTAAAATTAGTTCCCCTGAGTCTATTATTTCTACAATCCTGTATCTTGAAATTATTTGTTCCAAAAATACCTTAATAACTAATGCTGCAGTTGCCGAAGCAGTTGGAAATGTTTCTGGCCACCTTGTTAGCTGATATACTATTACCAGAAGATATTTAAGCCTTCCCACTTGGGACATCTTAGCAAAATTCACTTGGAATCTTTGGAAGGGACATCTTAGCAAAATCCACTTGGAATCTTCGGAAGGGACATACAGCCCAAGGCCTGCCTCCCTTGGCAGTTTTCTTTGTAACAATGTTATTTGCTTTAGCACAGATCTAGCAACCTTCAATAGCCGGTTTTGCCAGACTAAAAAGACCCACAGCAGAATACATCTTGAGGAGGGCTTCTACCAGGCCTCGAGAGCTCCAATGACTCTCTTCATGGAGTTGTTGTACTATTGGTAGGGCCAAAATTGGTATCTATTCTTTACCATCCAATTATCCCCTTTTTTCTTTGCACCACCATTTTAAACTATCTGCAGCTCCTTTCGTGGAAAAGACAGTTTCTCTGGCAGTCATTGAGTCACCGGGAGCAAAGGGGGGGATCTTTTGGAGTTCTGGCAAAAGTGTTCGTTTCTGAGTTTATTCATCTGCCAATTGATTATCTCTTGCCTCCTCCAAGTACTCTACCTGATGTCCCAAAACATACATTATTGCCACCATTTTTGGTAAATTCACCACCTCCAATAGACAAGTAGTTAGGCTCTCATGAGGTAATGTTTTTCCCCTGCAGGTTAATAAATCTCTTTCCTTGTGGAGAGCTAGGCTGAAAGGATAGTGCAGGAGAGAATCTTCCCCAATGACTTGCAGCTGATTACCAAGGAGTGGAAATATCTGTGTCTGGCCAATCAGTTTGGGGAATATAACGGAGTGGGTTAGCTGGCCACTTGTTACAGGCACTTACAGTTGTACCTTGAGACTGAGAGTCTGCTGGAGTAAGAGACGGAGGCTGCTGGCTGTGCTGTGAGGAGGTAAGGGACATGCAGTCGTATAAGGGACAGATAAGGTAAGAAGATACTGTGTGAGGGACCGTCAGGGTTAGGCAGCTGGGAAAGGGACAGCTTGGGGTTAGCCAGTCATGGAGAATGAAAGAAGGAGTCAGAGCTATGTGGAACTGCCTTTAAGACAAGGAATCAGTAGTGTGTGAAGCCGCCAATAAGAGAAGGAATCAGAGTTATCAGAGAGAGGTCTATGAAGGAAGGAGTCAGAGTTGCATGAGAGAAAGGTCTGTAAAAAAAGGCTTGTAGAGTTTATGAATAAAGGACTGGTGAGAATGCCAGCCCTGTCTGCCTCGACATAACTGTGGCATTTTCTCCCAGAGTTTTCTAAACGCATCTACTACTCCACATACATACTTAAAATCAGTAAGAATGTCAATTCACAGATTTACAAGCCCATAGAGCTGTGCTGTCTGAGCTGACTGTGTGGGTGGCTGTAGGTTATTTCTCCGATGCTCAAGGAACCATTTGTCAGGTTGTGGTTGTTTTCTTTAATGAGCGAAACAACTTCTAGTTGCTAGAACATTGTTTGTTGCAAAGGTACATCAGTCTCAAAAGGCAAAGTGTCACAAGCGTTAAAGTCCATGCTAAAGTTTTGGTATAGAGTCCCAAATAAAAGCAGAGGCTGCTCCCAAAGGTCCCAGCAGGGCCGATGTTGCTGTGGCAGCTCCTATCTCCTTTGGGCGATGATGATGACAGTGAGGAGAGCAGGAACAAAAGCAAAAGGTGAAGCTCTCTGCAGTGCATCAGTTCTTACATACAAACTTCCCAACAAGCTAAAGACACAAACTCGAATCACTACTTCTTAACCTATTAGAATTCTAGTTTCTTAGCACGCCAGGTTACATATAAAATAAGCATATGGTCTGTCTTGTTCTAAATGAAAAAAAGTAAGCAATATTCTTACTATAGTTTTATTATGTCTATGTCTAAAACTATGTTCCTGGATCCTCTACAGAAACACTAGTATCTAGGACTATGTTTTTCAACCTTCACTAGAACTCGCGCTTCTACCCTGGTATCTGAGACTTTTACTCTCTAAAAGCACTTAAAACTTTTTCTTACTTACTTACTTGCTGTCCTGGTTAAAAGGACAGTTATCTGCCAATGAAGGCAGAAGCTTCTCTTTGAAATGGAGAATGTAAACCCCCTCCCTCCAAATTGTGGTAAATGAGTTCTGTTAAAAAGATTGCTAAGTTAAAACTGTTACCTACCTTATTGTCCAATGCATTGTTCTCACTGATTGCTTGTTCTATATAGCCCCAGTTCATGTTCTTTAATCCAGTGGTTGTATCCCCCCCCCACTTAGAAATCCAGAGTATTGTCTTCCCAGTTCCAAGTTGCTGTACTTCCTACTTCCGCCCTTCCCATACCCTGTTTCCACCCCAGTTACTTCCCATTTCCGCCCTTCTCCTTACCTCATTTCTGGCCTGCTGCTGCCTGCCCACTGAACTAGCAACGCCCCATATGTAAATTTTCAGAAGCTTCCCAGTATCCACCACTACCA
>WBND01001321.1:94987-106208 GCA_013398595.1 Tychaedon coryphoeus
AAAAAAAAAAAAAAAAAGAAAGTCCTACTTAAAAAAGCCAGTGCTGGCTTTTACAATCCCTTTGCAGTTTGTAAACTAGGCGAAATGCACTAATGATTCACACTTTTCTTCTCAACTACATATATCAGCACATTTTCCCAAAGTCACAGGGTCCATCGTTACGGCAAAGTGTTTCCAGCTGCAGTTCAGACTGAGAAATATACCAGGACAGGAAGCATTTGCTGCCCTACCCTCTTTCCTGTGAAAACCAAGATCTGCAGCTCAATCACTTTCAGACACTTTGGGTGTTGGCGAATCCTTGCAGCTAGAGATCACACAGATGGAAGTATCAGGACAGAAGACGTTTTTAAAAGTACCCCCTTCTCTTAGCAACGTTTCAGCTGAGCATGATGCACCGCAACAGCGTCTTCTTTTCCAGCTAGATCTGCTGTCACTTTTTTCACTCTCACATCTTCGTTCCAAACACCCAGCAGCTGCGCCTAGAGACAAAGGTTCTAGAAGTAAAAGCCAGTGCAGAGCCACACCTTCCCCTTGCCACATGTAAGCGACATCAAACTCACATGTGCACTCTATCATTTTTTCTCTGCATCTATCATTGTGTTGTTTGTATCTCGGAGACTGAAGTTGTTTCCACAGAGGGCTGAAAGGAGACTAAGTAGGAGTGCAAGTAGCAGCGTTGAAATGCCCACATAAGATTTGCCACTGTCCATTTCACTGGAAGGGCAGTAACATGAAAGCTTTTCCTACAGCCAAATTTTGGCAGCTGCTCTCCTAGCAAAAATCTCTGGAAGTAAAAGCCAGTGCAGGGCAGCACCTTCTGCTTTGCCTAAGTCACATCAAATTCACCCAGTCACTGTGTCATTCTGTTCTCCAGTGCACTACTAATGTGTTCTCTGCTTCTTGCAGCCTAATGGCAAGGCTGTAAGAGGAATAGGTGGCAGCAAAGATAGTGTGAGACGTTACACAGTGATTGGTGTCATTATGGAGATACACCATGGGATCAGTATAAACAAGAATACTGAACTTAGAGTAAAGCATGGACATGAGAAGCAGGAAAATATAATAATTTCACTATATTTGTTTAAATCACTTTGCTGTGAATTGCTGTCTTGTTTTTATGCTTTTTTTTCTCCTTTTTCTTTTTTTTTTTTGGCCATTTTAATTATGAATTTTATCCACGTTTTATGTATAAGGAAAATACAGGCTTGTACGAACATGAACTGCTGTTACCTGCCTGCTAGGAGTGTAACCTGACAGCATGTTCAAGCCTTGTCCAGACCTGGTGAGGGCTTGTAGCCACTGCTGCTTGAATGCTAGACAACATATTTGGGTTTGCCCAGACTTGTACAGAAGGCATGACACAGCCCAACAAGACACAGCCTATAGGAGGGGCAGTGACCAGAGGTAGGACGGACGTGTTGATGGAGCACGAACTCGCCGCATCCCCAGTGTTGCTTGCCCGTCCCTTAGCAATGAACTAATAAATTGCCTTATTGATTCACCAACTCGATTGTGGTAATTTCTAACAGTAACTCTCTTTGAACTGCTCCCTTGTAATTTGCCACTTACAGCCAGTACGCTGCGCAGAGCAGCTTGGTGCTCTGCAGCTCCATTCTTCATCATTTCTGTCCTGCTGCACTTTTCTCCCAGAGGTGAACCACCATCTACTTCTCACACAGAACACTCTGCTCCTAGGTATGCCTCTGCCAAAACACACCTGGGATGTGCACTTTTCTTCTAAACCCTCTGTACCATACAATTCTGCCTTTCTTGTCATCTGAATTGAAACTGAAAGCTTCTCAGCTACATCTCGCATAAAGGAACTGCGCCTACACATCAAGCTTGCCCAGAGCTTCCCTTTGAAACTTGTGTTTGTACCACTTTCAAGGGCCAGTCCTCTTTCTTTTGCGATTTGCAAAGCACAACCAAATCTCCACACTCTTGGCACACTTCTTTTCGGCTTGAGGTACCACGCCGCAAATTACAGCTTCTCAAGGACCAGAGCTCTTGTCAGATGTCTCGCACAGAAAAATTTTCTGAGATAAAAACATGTTCTTCATTTTCCCTTCTTCTTTCCCAGATTGTGTTGCTCTGTGGAAGGCCTTGGGCATAAAACAACTAATCCAGAAAGGACTTCTCTCCTGCCACATTTCGTTGAGCAAGAACTACATGGACCCTTTGAACTCTGCCAAGCAAGAAGCACAGAAGTGTACCTAAGGGTGAGGTGAAAGCGTCCACAACACATGGTATTTCTGTATAGTAGACATGCTGACACACGGCAAAGCCAAATGCCATGGCTAGACTTCAGTTCTCGCTGGATCACATAAAGCAAAGAATGAAGCATCAGAGCACTGGGCTTGTTTGAGAAGCGTACTGAACTGCAAAACTGCACCAAATCTTTCTCGAAACAGGAGTCACTTGAGAATGCTCTTGCTGCTTGGAAAGATAAGGCGCAGCTGTTGAACACCTCTGCACGTGGCAATAAACTTCTTTTTATACCTTCACTGTTGCAGAGTTTTGCGGAACAGAGAAGGCATTCTCAAAGTATGTATTCTCCAAACAGCTCTGAAACAGTGCATAGCACATTGCCTCTCTGTACCATCTTTCTCACACAGGCGTGCCGTCTACGTTTTGCACTCTGTCAGCTCAGTTGCCAACTTTCGGCAGCTTCTGTCTTAGCAAAAAGCTCTGGAAGTAAAAGCCAGTGAAGGGCAGCACCTTCTGCTTTGCCTGTGTAAGTCACATCAAACTCACCCAGCCACTGTGCCCTTTCCTCCTCCACTGCACCTATGAATGTGTTCTCCACATCTCAGAGCCTCATGCTTAGGTACACTTCTGTGCTTTTTGCTTGGCAGAATCCAAAGGGTCCATGTGATATTCCCTGGAATCTCACTGCATTTTGGGACCATTTTTTGATTTTTAGTGCAGATGTTAGGAGTTTTTCTGGCCATTTTTTGTGCAATTTCTGGGGGATTTATGCTTTTCTCTGAGCAAATTTTGAGGGAAATTTCTGGGTTTTTTTAGTCTGCAATTATCCTGGACTTTTACCGATTTTTTTCCAATAATTACTGGAATTTTGACAGTTTTAGGGTGTTCCAGTGCAGAGTTTAGAACTATTTCAGGCCATTTTCATATCCATTTTTAGGAGATTTTTGTGTCTCTTAGGGCAAATTTTAAAGGATTTTTCTCATGTGTTCAGCTGAATTTCTCCTGGATTTTTCTTGATGCTTTTTCCAGCAATCCTTGGGATTTTGGCAGGGTTTAGGGGTTTTGCTATGGATTTTTACGGATTAGGGATTTACTACGGCTATTTTTAGTGTGATTTTAGGAGATTTTGGGGCATTTTAAGTGACTTCATCTTGGGATATTTTGCCCGCTCATTTTCTCAGTCTTTTTCTGTGAAATGCCTGGAATTTCACTGGATTGTGGGTCCATTTTTTTTCAGTGCAGATATTAGGACTTTTTCTGGCCATTTTTTGGGCAATTTTTAGGGGATTTTTGTGTTTCTTAGTGTGTATTTTTTGGCATTTTTCTAGCTTTTAATGCTGAATTTTTTCTGGATTTCTCCTGATGATTTTCTAAGCAATCCTTGGGATTTTCCTAGATTTTAGTTGTTCTTGTACAGATTACAAGATTTTTTGGGCTTTTTTCTGTGTGAGTTTTGGGGGTTTGGGGCCATTTTAAGTGGCATTTCCTCCGGATATTTTGCCCACCCATTTTCTCAGTTTTTTCCTTAGAAATCCCTGGAATCTCACTGGATTTTGGGGCCATTATTGGTTTTTTAGATCAGAAGTTGGCAGGTTTTTTGTCAATCTTTTCTACAATTTCTGGGGGATTTATGGTTTTTTCTGTGTGAATATTGAGGGCATTTTCTGGGTTTTTTAGTCTGAAATTATCTTGGATTTTTACTGCTTTTTTCCCCAATAATGACTGGAATTTTGACGGGTTTATTGTCGCAGTGGAGCGATGGTGGAGTGCCATGATCTCCCAGAGAAGCATCTCGAGAGACGCCCTGGTGGCACAGGCAGCATTCTTGCTCCCGGGCGAAAGTGATTTCAGCTCCTTAGAGATCGGCGAACCACGAAGGAAGGGATGGGAGCCTTGTATGGGATTCTGAAGAGCAGATTTATTGATCTTCTCTTCGAAGGAGTCCAGGGACGAGAAACTCCGGAGGGGGTCAGGGGAGAGGGATTTATATAGAGGAGCCCAGAGGAGGGGTAAAGCACAGAACCAATTCGCACAAGGTGCAGGGGATGAACAAGGGAGGAAAAAACAACGGGGTACAAAAGTTTTACTTAGAGCAAGGAGGCCTTATGGGAGGAATATACTTCCATAATATCAAAAAGGTGGGTGCCTAGGAACCCTCTCTCCAGGGGAGAGCGGCTAATTCTGTTCTTATTGGTCGATCAGGCTCCACAACTCCCCTTTCTTTATTAATTAAAAAGGCTTCTCCAACTGGTCTTTTAAGGCAATGTGAAAGACATGAAAACATAATTAACACAATAAGGATAATAACAAAAATCCATAAAATACTCTTGACCAGCAAAAGTCCCCACACATTTAACCCTCATTTCCCAAGAAGATCATTTAGTCCATCAGTGATTTTTTCTTCAGTTTAGATCTCCTGGACTTGTTTGTTCAGCATCTGGATGCTCTTTGGGCACTGCGAGGAGCATCCAGAGGGCTAAGAAGATGGCAGCAAGGCAAGTGGTTCTTATCTTGAGTGGGGAGGAGACTTCTGCTAGGAGATACAAAACAAAGTTATTAATTTGGATGAAGAGGGTCGAGCTTTATTCAAGGTGAATTACCTGGGAATTAGTTGGTGCCGAGGGATGGGGAAGGTGAATACAAAGGAAGGTAGGTAGGTGGTCACAGCGACAAGGATGCAGCAGCAGCAGCTAGGAGATGTCTAGCCTGTAGTTTGTTCTGTACTTTTTGACGTCCGTGACCTGGTGACGGGAGGACTTGATGGCTTTCGGCTCAGCATCCGATGCCTTCTTCGTCTCCAGGTAGCCTGTTCTTGGTCCTTGGAATCTGCCCAGAACTGCTTAGAACTTAGTCTTGGCAGGGGCAGTGCTTGTTTGCCCTAAGTAGGGCTTGATGTATTTCCCTGGGAGCCATTTTGGGCCACAGGGTGCAGACACACAGGCATACCCTCTCCCCCAGGTAATCAGTGGGAAAGGTCCTGATATTTGTTGGGTTTCCAGGTCTTTTATCAGCACCGGTGGCTTCTCATCGAGCTTAGCTCGGGCCAAAATTGAGAAGTGCCAAAGTACAGGGTGGGTCAGCTCGGAGAAGGAGCAATTTAGGAAATTTATAACATACAGAGCCTTACAGAGTCTCTCAACGGGAGACATGGTCTCTGTCCCACCCCGCTGCTGATCAAGGACTCGCTTGATGGTACCATGTGTCCTTTCCACAATTGATTGTCCTGTCGGGTTATGAGGGATACCTGTGGTGTGCTTGACTCCCCACGGGTTAAAAAATTCCCTTAGTTTGCGGGAAGTGTAAGCAGGCCCATTATCTGTCTTAATTTGTTGTGGCACTCCTAGGGTAGCAAACGCAAGAAGGAAATGCTTGATGGTGTGGGCAGTATCTTCTCCTGGGTGGGCTGAGGCATACACTGCACCTGAGAAAGTGTCAACAGAAACATGAATTTATTTTACCCGTCCAAAAGAGGGGTAATGTGTCACATCAGTCTGCCATACTTGGCAGCTACTCAACCCTCGGGGGCTGACTCCAGATCCTAAGGAGGGTAGTTGGTAACTTTGGCAGTTTGGGCAGGTGTCCAAGATGGCTCTGGCCTGTTCTCTTGTCAGCCGGAACATTCTTACTAGGGCAGGCACATTTTGATGGAAAAATGCATGGGATATCTTTGCCTGAGCAAAGATATCTGGCACATTTGCTGTTTTGGCTGACATGGCCAATGCGTCAGCTCTCCTGTTCCCTTCTGCGATGGCTTCTGGGAGGTCGGTGTGTGAGCGCACATGCATAATATGGAATGGTTGCTTTCTGTGGGAGATGAGATGAACTAGTTTAGAAAGCAACTTGTATAAATTTGGGTTGGAGACCTCTTTTAAAAGAGAATGTTCTGCCCTCATATCTACACCAGCTACGTAAGCCGAATCAGAGACCGCATTAAGAGGGTCTTTGAATTTCTCAAAAGCTCTGACGACGGCTGCCAGTTCTGCAATTTGTGGTGATCCTTCGACCACCTGAACATCAGACTCTCACTTCTGTGCCTTGAGATCCCTCCATGTCATTACTGACTTGTGGGACAACCCAGAGCCGTCAGTAAAAACTGTCAAGGCCATGAGAGGTGTTCTACTTTGAATAAATTTGGGGACCAAATCAAAATTTGACTTGAATAATTTGTGGCTAGGTAGATGGATTGAAATTTGGCCTGGGTAGGTATCCAGAACAAACTGAAGGCTCTTACTGGACTGGAGCAAATGCTCCAAATCTCCAATATTGGCCAATGGTAGGAGAATGCATGTGAAATCACACCCAGCAAAAGAGCGGAGGCGAGCCCTGGCTTTCTCTATTAGCTCTGCCATGAGCTCCTGGGGGATGGTGATGGTTTTGGTGGGCTGATGGTATGGCAATACCCATTCCAGGATAAACACAGGATCTCTGGACTGGGCATCCCATTGGAAAATCAGCCCATGGAACAGAGGGGCTTTACCTAGGATGGCTAGCTGGAAGGGCAGGCTCAGTTCACACCATAGAAGTCAGCCCTGCTTGTTTTATGAGTGCCATGCACTCTTTAAACTCTGCATAATGAACAGCTCAGAAGTGTATCTGAAGGTAAAGAGAGCGTGAACATCACACAGTAGTTCTCACTTCCCACTACACAGAGAAATGAGATCTCTGCATCTCGAATATTTACCACAGAAGGCAGCATGACGAATACGTATGCAGTAACAAAACTAGCATATGTTGATGCTACCTCTTAGCACTACTCACTGACAACCAGTACACTGTGCAGAACACTCTGATGCATTGCGGCTTCCTTGTTAGCGCTTTGTATCTTGCAACGATTTCTCTCTAACGGAGGCGAATTGTCGCTTAGTCCTCACACAGAACACTCTGCTACTAGGTCTTTCTGCTGCCAAACCACGCCTGGGAAGCGCACTTGTGGGTACATGTGGAGTCTTTGTATCAAATAAACAGCGAGCAGGGAAAAAACTCATTCAACCCGTATTAGCCAAAAGTTACTCTTGCATTTACTGTAAGGATTAGAAACACGGGCCTTACAAAGGGCTGCTCACTGGCAGCCCAGAGTAAGACAGCGAATTAGAGCAATTGGGTCAGAGAAGAGGGGAGAGAAAGAGAGGGGAGAAGAGAGGAGGAGGGGAAGAGGAGCGAAAAAAGGTAAAAAAAGAGAGAGAGAGTGAAAGGGAAGAGAGAGGAGTAAGAGAGAGATTTTCCCGTTTACAATACAATAAATCTTCTTCTATGTTGAATATTCTAATTTCCACTAACCAATCTAACACAAGATACAAATTCTATAGCATTTGCATGGAGCCTATAGGAACCATGATATTAGCATAGCGTGTTAATTTCAAACTCTAAAAACTACCCTTTGTACCCTGGGGGGATGAGTCAGACCCTCGTGCCCACTCTGCGGTAGAATGTATTGTTCAGTCATCGGGGAAGTAGCCCAAGCTGGCTACCCCATTGTCTCGTGGTTATTCAGTAACTATGGTTTGGTAACTCGAAAGTGGCTTTCATTTCCGTCATATCCATGGTTTCTATATTCTCAGAATCTGAGTATTCATATTTGTACGATTTTTCAGACCCATTCTGACCAACAGGCACTTTTCTTCTAAACCCTCTGTTTAATATCAGTCTGCCTTGCTTCTTCTAAGAGTACCAAGCATTCTTTCAATTCTGCCTAGCGAAGAGGATAGAAGAGTACCTAAAACTAAGAAGAAACACCACACAGCATTTCTCCCCCTCCACTGCACATACCAGTGTGCTGACTGCATCTCGGAGCCTAACAGCAAGTGCCATGTTTACCACAGAATGCGGCATGTCGATTAGGTACGGAGCAGCACAGCTAGGTGACGTTGATCCTGCTTCTTACACTCGTCATTGATAACTGATAAGCTGCAGGGAGCACTCTGGTGCACTGCGGTTTCCTTGTTCTCGCTTTATATCCTGCGAAGATTTCTCTCGAACGGAGGTGAATTGCCTCCTACTCCACTCACAGAACACCCTGCTGCTAGGTTGTGCCTTCTGCCAAAACACGCCTGGGACATGTGCTTTTCTTCTAAACCCTCTGTTTATTATCAGTCTGCCCTGCTTCTTTAAGAGTGCCATGCACTCTTTCAACTCTGCATGATGAAAAGCACAGAAGTACACCTAAAGCTATGAAGAAAGAGTGCACACCACACAGCATTTCTCCCCTTCCACTGCGCAAACCAATGTGTTATCTTCATCTCGGAGCCGAACAGCAAGATTCATGTTTACCACAGAAGGCTGCATGACGATTAGTTATGTAGGAGCCAATCTAGAATACGTTGATGCTGCTACTTATAACTAGTCATTGACAATCGGTAAAAGGAGAAGAGCACTCTGATGAACAGCGGAATCCATGTTCGTGCTTTTTATCTTGCCAAGATTTCTCCCTAACCCAGATGTATTGTCGCCTATTTTCTCACAGAACAATCTGCTGCTAGGTATTTCTGCTGCCAAAACATGCCTGGGACGTGCACTTTTCTTCTAAGCCCTCTGTACCGTAGCAGCCTGCCCTGCTTCTTGCAAGAGTGCCAAGCGCTCTTTCAACTTCTGAAAGTGGAGTCAACAGAAGTGTATCTGAAGGTAAGGAGAAAGTGTGGACATCGCACAGTAGTTCTCACTTTAAAATACACATAGAAAGACACCTCTGCATCTCGAATATTTACCACACAAGGCTGCATGGCGAAAAGGCATGCAATAAAAAGGCTAGCATACGTTGATGCTGCTTCTTACCACTAGACACTGACGACTGGTACACTGCGCAGAGCACTCTGGTGAACTGCATATTCCATGTTCGTGCTTTTTATCTTGCCTGGATTTCTCCCTAAAGGAGGTGTATTGTCACCTACTCTTCACACAGAACACTCTGCTGCTTTGATTTTCTGCTGCCAAAATGCGCCTTTGACGTGCAATTTTCTTTTAAACCCTCTGTTTAATATCAGTTAGCCCAGCGCCGTTAGGAGTACCATACACTATTTCAACTCGGCATAACGAAAAACACAGAAGTGTACCTAAAGCTATGAAGAAAGCGTGCATAACACACAGCATTTCTCCCCTTCCACTGCGCATACCAACGTGTTCTCTGCATCTCGGAGCCTAACAGCAATCGTCATGTTTCCACAGAATGCTGCATGACGATTAGGTATGTAGCTGCACAGAGAGCTGACATTGATCCTACTTCTTTCACTAGTCTTTGAAAATTGATAAGTTGCACGGAGCACTCTGGTGCTCGGGGCCTCCATATTCGCGCTTTGTGTCCTCCGTCCATTTCTCTCTAACGGAGATGAATTGTCGCCTACTCCTCACACAGAACACTCTGCTGCAAGGTTTTTCTGCTGCCAAAACACTCCCGCGACATGCACTTTTCTCCTAAACCCTCAGTTTAATATCAGTCTGCCCTGCTTCTTGTAAGAGCGCCAAGCACTCTTTCAACACAGCATAGTAAAAAACACAGAAGTGTACCTAAAGCTAAGGAGAAAGCATGCACACCACACAGCATTTCTCACCTTCCACTGCACATACCACTGTGTTGATTTCATCTAAGACTCTAAAAGCAAGCGTCACCACAAGTGTTTATCACAGAAGGCTGCAAGACGATTAGGTATGTACTAGATAAGCTAGCTGATACTAATCATTCACTACCACTAGTCTGCGACTAGCGGTACACTGCGCAGAGCGCTCTGGTGCACGGCGGCTTCCTTATGCGCGCTTTGGGTCGTCCGTCGATTTCTCTCGAACGGAGGTGAATTGTCGCCTACTCCTCACATAGGACACTCTGCTGCTAGGTTTTTCTCCTGCCAAAACATGCCTGGGACGTGTGCTTTTCTTCTAAACCCTCTGTTTATTATCAGTCAGCCCAGCGCCATAAGGAGTGCCATGCACTCTTTCAACTCTGCATAACGGAAAACACACAAGTTTACCTAAAGCAATGAAGAAAGCATGCACAAAACACAGCATTTCTCCCCTTCGACTGCGCATACAATTGTGTTCTCTGCATCTTGGAGCCTAACAGCAAGCGTCACGTTTACCACAGCAGGCTGCATGACTATTAGGTATGGAGTAGCTAAGCTAGGTGACTTGGATCTTGGTTCTTTCCAGGAGTCGCTATCAAGCGGTACTCTGCGCAGAGCACTCTTGTGCACTGGGTCTTAGTTCTACTCACTTTGAATCTTGCGGAGATTTCTCTCCAACAGAGATGAATTCACACCTACTCCTCACACAGAACATTCTGCTGCAAGGTTTTTCTGCTGCCAAACACTCCTGCGACAGGCACTTTTCTCCTAAACCCTCAGTTTAATAGCAGTCTGTCCTGCTTCTTCTAAGAGAGCCATTGTCACGGTGTGACTGGGATTTGCCAATTTTAATAGATTTAATTTCTCTTGGGGATCGAATTTAGGAGTAAAGGTAAAGCAGGCTTAAAACTTAAAAAGGTATAAACAGAAATTTATTAACAACACAACACAATTCAGAATGAGATTTCCAGATTATCCCCTCCTCCCCCTTTCCTCACATCAGCAACATAAAGAAAACCCTTTAGTCAGTTATCACTCAAATAATCATTTCAATACACTCTAGAGAGAAGAGTTCCTTTTTTGTTGGTTTAGGCTTAGGGGATGTTTTCTACTTTCACAGTTTGTATCCACCCGGAATATACGAACTATGATTTTTCTTCCCATTTTACAGTCTTTCCAGAGCTGTGTTATGGGTTGTTGAAAGGTACATGGGGTGTCATTTTTAAAGGCAGGCTGCTGAACGACAAAATTCTCTTCATCTGCATCTCGATCAAATGTCTCTGTTTATATTTCAGTCCCAAAAAACAGAGAGTTCCATGTCCCCAAGGCAAAAAAAAGGTTTCCTTTTCCAGCACCTATAAACCTCCCCAAGTACTTTTTTACAGTTTAAAAGAATCTTAGTATAGTCACAGTCCCCTTAAAGCCCACAAAAAAGGTTTTAAGCTACTTATCAGTTGCAACTCCTC
>WBND01001321.1:106779-120334 GCA_013398595.1 Tychaedon coryphoeus
AATTAACTTTTTTTTTCTGTGGTTTGTGGAAGCGAAACAGCCTTCTAATTGGTCTCCTGGGCTGTCAATCACTAACCCAGGTCCCCGATTGGTCCCCGCAGCCTCAGGGGAGGCTCTCAGAAAGGGGGGAACTGTTTCTTTGTCTTAACAGCACGTGCGTTCAAAGAGGCCCTCTTCGGCCCAAGCTCCCATCCCCCTCCTTGCTCCACGTGCTCCCAGCACAGCCATGCACTCTTTCAACCCTGCCTTGTGAAAAACACCGAAGTGTATCTAAAGCTGAGGCGAAAGCATACACACCACACAGCAGTTCTCCCCTTCCACTGCACATACCAGTGTGTTGCCTGTATCTCAGAGCCTAACCGAAAGTGTCATGTTTACCACAACAGGCTGCATGACCTTTCCGAATGGAATAGCTAAGCTAGCTAAGGTTGATCCTGCTTCTTAGAACTAGTCACTGAAAACTGGTCCTCTGTTTAGAGCACTCTGGTGCTCAGCAGCGTCTTTGTTCGCTCTTTTGTGTCCTGCCTAGATTTCTCTCTAACAGAGATGAATTCTCACCTACTCCTCACACAGAACACTGTGCTGCTAGGTTTTTCTGCTGCCAAAACATGCCTGCGACATGCACTTTTGTTCTAAACCCTCACTTTAATATCAGTCTGCTCTGCTTCTTCTAAGTGAGCCATGCAGTCCTTCAACCCTGCCTAGCGAAAAACACAGAAGTGTACCTAAAGCTGAGAAGAGAGCATGTACACCACACAGCATTTCTCCCCTTGCACTGCAAATACCAGTGTGTTCTTTGCATCTCGGAGCCTAACAGCAAGCGTCATGTTTACCACAGAAGGCTACATGGCGATTAGGTATGGAGTAGCTAAGCTAGGTGACTTGGATCTTGGTTCTTTCCAGGTGTCACTGACAAGCGGTACTCTGCTCAGGGCACTGTGGTGCTCGGCGGCTCTATTCGCTCATTGTGTCATACGACGATTTCTCTCTAACAGAGGTGAATTGTCGTCCACTCCTCACACAGAACACTCTGCTGCTAGGTTGTTCTGCTGCCAAAACATGCTTGGGACGTGCACTTTTCTCCTAAACCCTCAGTTTAATAGCAGTCTGCCCTGGCTTTTCTAAGAGTGCTATGCACTCTTTCAACTCTGCCTAGCGAAAAACACAGAAGTGTAACTGAAGGTAAGTAGAAAGCATGCACACCCCAAAGCAATTCTGCCCTTCCACTGCAAATACCAGTGTGTTCTCTGCATCTTGGAGCCTAACAGCAAGCGTCATAATTACCACAGAAGGCTGCTCGACGATTAGGTATGTAGTAGCTAAGCTAGCATATGTTGAGGCTGCTTCCTACCAGTAATCACTCACAATTGGTACACAGCGCAGAGCACTCTGGTGCACTGGGTTTTCCTTCTTTTCGCTCTTTGTGTCCTGCGGAGATTTCTCTATAATGGAAGTGAATTCTCACCTACTCCTCACACAGAACACTCTGCTGCTCGTTTTTTCTGCTGCCAAAACATGCCTGCTAGGTGCACTTTTCTCCTAAACCCACAGATTAATATCAGTCTGCCCTGGTTTTTCTAAGACTGCCATGCACTCTTTCAACTCTGCCTAGCAAAAAACACAGAAGTGCACCTAAAGCTGAGGAGAAGGCATGCACACCACACAGCAGTTCTCCCCTTCCATGCAAATACCAGTGTGTTCTCTGCATCTCAGAGCCTAACAGCAAGGGTTATGTTTATCACAGAAGGCTGCTCGACGATTATATATGTAGTGGCAAACCTAGCTGACTTTGATCCTGCTTCTTACCATTAGTCACTGACAATCGGTACACTGCGCAGAGCACTCTGGTGCTCGGCTGCTCTTTTCGCTCTTTGTGTCCTGCTACGATTTCTCTATAATGGAGGTGAATTGTCGTCCACTCCTCACACAGAACACTCTGCTGCTACGTTTTTCTGCCGCCAAAACATGCTTGGGACGTGCACTTTTCTTCTAGACCCTCTGTACCATAGCAGTCTGCCCTGCAGCTTGTAAGAGTGCCATGCACTCTTTCAACTCTGCATAGCGAAAAGGACCGACGTGTACTTAGAGCTAAGAAGGAAGCGTGCACACCACATAGTAGTTCTCAGTTTCCACTACTCATAGAAATGAGTTCTCTGCATCTGGCATATTTACCACAGAAGGCTGTATGAAGCGTGGGTATTGTAGCAGCAAAGGACTTTGAAATTCCTTTTTACGACTAGGTAGTGGCAAGCAGTGGGCTGTTTCGAAGCTATTAGGAGAAGACGTGCTTTAAGTACGCCTTGTGTTCTGAACAGCTGTGGAACAGTAAAGGTGCAGGGAGAAGCCTAGCACTATGTTCTGACAAGGTCAATAGCTGGGTGTTCCTTTTTCGTGGAGCAAGAGCGACCTCAGCTGACAGCGCCTGTGAACAAGCTCTTGCTGCACTTTTGCAAGTGAGTACGCAGCGCTCTGGATAACCCGCGATCACCCCGGGCCCATCCGGGCTCCTCTGCCCTGCTGGCCGCAGCGCGCATGCGCGGCCCTGGCAAGATGGCACGGCCCGAAGGGCTTCCGTTGATGGCTGATCCCCTGCAGCGGCGGCTCGTCTCCTTCAGCAGCTCCATGTTCAGCGACAGACAGCGCGCAGCTGTCGGCGACGCCCAGCCCCTGCCCCCCCTCCCCGGGCTACCGCGCCAGCACTGCGCAGGCCGCGCATTTTACGGGCCGGGCAGGCCGTGTGGCCGGGCCCGAGGCTCTCCTGCACTGCTCCATCTGCAGAAAAAATAGAGAAATTTTACTTTTCAAAGGCAGCAGGCTGGGAAGTTCAAAATGATCATTTGTCCTATGACAGTAACTGTAAGAGCTGAGACTAAGGTGTCCAAGTAGCTAGCACGTACCCACAAATAACAAGGCCCTGCTTTACACAATTGGAAATGGAATAAAAAAAAGAATTAAGCGCTCTTTGGAGCTTCTGACAGTCACTGCAGTCTTTCTTCTTACTGCTTGATGGGAATTTGAGTCAAGTTTGTATTGTCTGGAAACACAGCAAAGGGCCTAAAGCCAACAGATTATGGATTAAAAGTAAGTAGGAAGCCAAACCCACATGGCAACAGAGTGCTATTGTAGGTCGCAGTGATGTTGCACTGACCTCTCCAAAAGCATACCGCATGTTGTTGGAAGCTAAAGGCCCCGAGCCAGAACTCTACTGTTCTTAGGCAGTAAGACTTGTGGGATTCCTGGGATTCCCAGTGATCCTCACAAGCTGTCACTCTTACAAGGATAAAGGTGGCTTGGGCAAAGAGAACAAAGGAAACACAGTGGTGCTGACCTGAGAACACACCACCCCCACATTCACACTTACCTTTGCATGCAGCAAAGCTTCAAAGTAGAGAGAGAGATTGCCCTCGCTTAGAAATCCAAATTTAGACATCCAAATGTATATCAAAGAATCCAAATAGCTAAGCTCAATTTAGGGTGCTGCTACCCACAAAGCAACATCTGGGAGAGCTTACAGCTCTGTAAAAAATCCCATTTCAAAACTTTTATGCACCTTGATTTAGCAAAACAATGAGACTCTAGCGGTAATCAGTAGGGAAGGACAGATGCATTTAGCAAGCACATTGCTCCTTCACATGAGCAGCCTTCTGGGGGAACCCACCAAGAGAGGAGAGGTGAAGCCCCTCTAACTAGTTTGGATTGTACAAGTAATACTTAGACAGTAAAAATTGCTGCATGAAAGATCAGCTTGCCTATCTATGCAAAATGAGACCAAGGCTGAAGCCCCATCAAGGATCTTTAGTGAGAACCTGGCTCCAAATGCACCATGAAAATCTTGAATGCTTTTGCAACAGAAACAGTAAAACTTGTTTCATAACCATGCCAGCTTTCAGACGTTCCCTGGACGAAACTGCAAATCAGCAAAATAAAACAAGCTAGGGAGTGACTCTAACTAAATGCCAATTACAGCAAGAAGAAATTAAATCTGCAGGAGCAAGTAACAGCCCTTTCTTCTTCTTCTTCTTTTTCTTCTTGTCTTTTTTTTTCTTTTTTTTTTTTTTTTTTTTTTTCTCTGCTGTCTTTATGCTTAAGACTAAAATGGCCAATATATATTTAATGCATGGAATCCTGCAGTGGTATGTACTTGATAATACTTGAGACAAGGGCCTGGGCTAAGTCTCATCAGCAACAAGAATTGTTTACCAGACACAAATACCCCATTGGTGTGGGATGAAAACCTGCCCAAGTGACACAGAGGAGAAAAACCATTGTCCTGGGGTACCACAAGGCAGAAGCAAAAGTATGGAATTACTCTGGCAGACATAGGCACAGCTAATAACATGATCATTTCAATCACACATTAGAGTCTTCATGGAATCTGTAATTTGCTAAAACTCCCCGTCTCTCACTTCATTATGAGAACACGAGGAGGAAGCAAGCCTGTACTCTACCTGCCTGCACATAGCTTGGCTCAGCAGCATTTTTCCCAAATGAGCACAAAATTCCCAAAAACACAGAATTGTACCTAAAGCTGAGGAGAAAGCATGAGCACCCCATAGCAATTCCCCCCTTCCATTGCATATACCAGTGTGTTCTCTGCATCTCTAAGCCTAACAGGAAGCACATTGTTTACCGCCAAAGGCTGCTAGATGATTAGGTTTGTAGTAGCTAAGCTAGCATACATTGAGGTTGCTTCTTACCGGTAATGGCTCACAATCGGTACACTGCGCAGAGCACTCTTGTGCACTGGGTCTTCCTTCTTCTCCCTTTGTGTCCTGCAGAGACTTCTCTCTAATGGAGGTGAATTGTCGTCCACTCCTCACACAGAACACTCTGCTGCAAGGTTTTTCTGCTGCCAAAACACGCCTGCGACGTACACTTTTATCCTAAACCCTCAATTTAATGGCTGTCTGCCCTGGTTTTTCTAAGACTGCCATGCACTCTTTCAACTCTGCCTAGCGAAAAACACAGAAGTGTAACTGAAGGTAAGTAGGAAGCGTGCACACCCCAAAGCAATTTTCCCCTTCCACTGCAAATACCAGTGTGTTCTCTGCATCTCGGAGCGTAACAGAAAGTGTCATGTTTACCACAAAAGGCTACATGTTGATTTGGTATATAGTAGCTAAGCTAGCTGCCGTTTACCCTGCTTCTTACACTAGGCACTGACAAGCGGAACACTACGCAGAGAAGCCTGGTGCTCGGTGGCTTCTTGGTTCGCTCTTTGTGTCCTACGGCGGCACCTCTCTTACGGCGGTGAATTGTCGCCTCATCCTCACACAGAATACTCTGCTGCTATGTTATTCTGCTGCCAAAACACACCTGGGACGTGCACTTTTCTTCTAAACACTCTGAAAATAACAGTCTATCCTGCTTTCTGTAAGAGTGCCATGCACTCTTGTAAGCCTGCAGAGCGAAGAGCACAGAGTGAACCTAAAGTTAAGGAGAAAGCATGCACACCACAAAGCACTTCTTCCCTTCCACAGCACATACCAGTGCTTTCCATGCATCTTGGAGCATAACAGTAAGCGTCACGTTTACCATAGATGGCTGCATGACGAATAGGTATGCAATAACTAAGCTAGCATAGGTAGATGCTGCTTCTTCCGATTAGTCACTGACAATCGGCTCACCATGCAGAGCACTCTAGTGCACTGTGTTTTCCTTCTTCTTCCTCTGTAGGTTTAATTCACAGAGAAATTGGCTCCTGTTTGTATCCGGGTCCTGGGCCTGATACTGGGCTTTGCCTGCTAAAATGCCTAAGGGATTAGGATTTCTCCCAGACTAAAGATGCCACCAAATAAATCCGTGGCTCTTGATAGAGTGATGAACACCGCCTCTAAATAGACATCATAAAAGTGAGCTTTATTTCACAGAGAAATAGGCCCCTGTTTGTGCCCAGGGTCCTGGGCCTGAGACTGGGCGTCTGCCTCCTAAAATACCAAAAGGATCAGGATTTTTCCCAGAATACAGATGCCACCTAAAAGAACCCGGGCTCTTCACTGAGTGATAAACGTCTCCTCTAAAGAGACATTTAAAAAGTGATGGAGTGAGCTTTATTTCACAGAGATCTAGGCTTATGTTTGTGTCCAGGTCCTGAGCCTGAGACTTGGCTTCTGCCTGCTAAAATGCTGAATGGATCAGGATTTCCCCCACACTAAAGATGCCACCAGTTACAACCCTGGCTGTTTATTGAGTAATAATCGCCTCCCCTAAATACACATTTAAAAAGTGGTGGAGTGAGATTTATTTCACAGAGAAATAGGCTCCTGTTTGTGTCCAGGGCCCAGGGCCTGAGGCTGCGTTTCTGCCTGCTGAAATTCCCAACGGATCAGGATTTTTCCCAGACTAAGGATGCCACCAATTAGAACCTTGGCTGTTCAAAGAGTTAAAAACACCTCCTCTAAATAGACATTACAAAAAGTGGTAATGTGAGCTTTATTTCACAGAGGAATAGGCCCCTCTTTGTGTCCGGGTTCCGGGACTGAGCCAGGGCTTATACCTGCTCAAATGCCAAACGGATCAGGATTTCTCCCAGACTAAAGTTGCCCACAATTAGAACCACACATGTTCATTGAGTAATAAACGCCTCTTCTGAAGAGACATTACAACAGTGGTGGAGTGAGCTTTATTTAACGGAGAAAGAGGCCCCTGTTTGTACCCAGGGCCCTGGGCCTGAGACTGGGCTACTGCCTCCAAATATGAAGAACAGATCAGAATTTCTCCATCACTAAAGATGCCACCATGTAGAACCCTGGCTGTTCATTAAGTGATAAACCCCCTCTCTAAATTGACATTACCACAGTGGTGGAGTGAGCTTTATTTCACAAAGAAATAGGCCCCTGTTTGTGTCCTGAGACTGGGTTTCTTCCAGCTCAAATGCCGCACGGATCAGGATTTCTCCCAGAGTAAGGATGCCACATATAAGAACTCTGGTTCTTCATAGAGTAATGAATACCTCCTCTAAATAGACATTATAAAAGTGGTGGAATGAGTCTTATTTCACAGAGAAATAGGCCCTTGTTTCCACTCAGAGCCCTGGGCCTGAGACTGGGTTTCAGCCTGCTAAAATGCCGAAAGGTTCAGGATTTATCACAGACTAAGGACGTCACCGCTTACAACTCTTTGTGTTCTTCTAGTGATAACTGCCTCCTCTAAATAGACATCACAAAAGTGGTGGAGTGAGCTTTATTTCATAGAGAAATAGGCCCCTGTTTGTGTCCTGGTCCTGGGCCTGAGGCTGGGCTTGTGCCTGCTAAAGTGTCGAAGGGATCAGGATTCTCCCAGAAGAAGGGTGCCACCAAATAAAACCACATCTGTTCATTTAGTAATATATGCCTCCTCTACATAGGCATTAAAACACTGGTTAAGGGAGCTTTATTTCACAGAGGAATAGGCCCCCGTTTGTGCCCATGTCCTGGGCCTAGAGGGTGAGTTTCTGCCTGCTAAAATGCCGAACGGATACAGGATTTCTCCCAGACTAAAGATGCCACCTAATAGAACCCGAGCTGTTCATTAACTGATAGACTCCGCCTCTAAACAGTCTTTACACCAGACCTTGAGTGAGCTCTATTTCAGAGAGAAATAGGCCCCTGTTTGTGTGCCCAGGTCCTGGGCCGGAGACTGGGCTCCTGTGTGTTAAAATGCCGAATGGATCAGGATTTCTCCCAGACTAAAGATACCACCAATTAGAACCCTGGCTATTCTATTTTTAACTGTTTGTTAAAAATGCCTCCTCTAAATAGACATTGAAAGAGTGGTGGAGAGAGCTTTACTTCACATCGGATAAGCCATCTGTTTGGGTACAGGTCCCGGACTGAGTCCGTGTTTCTGCCTGCTAAAATTCTTAACGGATCAGGATTTCTTCCACACTAAAAGTGCCACCAAATAGAATCACAACTCTTCACTGAGTAATAAACGCCTCCACCAAATATACATTACAACAGTGCTGGCGTGAGCTTTATTTCACAGAAAAATAGGCCCCTGCATGTATCCAAATCCTGGGCCTGATTCGGTGTTTCTGCCTGCTAAAATTCCCAAAAAATCAAGAATTCTCGCAGACTAAAGATGCCAATTAATAGAATCCTGGCTGTTCATTGAGTGATAAACGCCTCCTCTAAATGGACATTAGAAAAGACGTGGAGTGAGCTTTATTTCCGAGAGAAAGAGGCCCCTGTTTGTATACAGGTCCTGGGCCTGAGACTGGGCTTCTGCCTGCTAAAATGCCAAAGGTATCAGGATGTCTCCCAGACTGAGGATGCCATCAACTAGAAATATGCCCGTTCATTGGCTGATAAACACCCCATCTAAACAGACATTAGGAAAGTGGTGAAGTGAGCTTTATTTCACAGATATATAGGCCCCTGTGTGTGTCCAGGGTGCTGGGTCTGAGACTGGGATTCTGCCTCCTAAAATGCCAAACAGGTGAGGATTCCTCCCACACTAAATATCTCACCAATTAGAACCGTAGCTGTTCATTGAGCCATAAACGCCTCCTCTATATAGACATGGAAAAAGTGGTGGAGTGAGCTTTATTTCACAGGGAAAAAGGACCCAGTTTGTGTACAGGTCCCGGGCCTGAGACTGGGCTTCTGCCTGCTGAAATGCCGAACAGATCAGGATTTCCCCCACACTAAAGATGCCATCAGTTAGCACCCTGTCTGTTCATTTAGTGATAAATGCCTCCTGTAAACAGACATTGAAAAAGTGGTGGAGAGAGCTTTATTTCATGGAGAAATAGGCCCCTGTTTTTGTACAGGTCTTTGGCTGGAGACTGGGCTTCTGCCTGCTAAAATTCCAAATGGATCAGTTTTTCTCCCAGACTAAATATGCCACCAATTAGAACCCTGGCAGTTAATTGAGTGATAAAGGCCTCCTCTAAATAGACATCAGAAAAGAGCTGGAGTGAGCTTTATATCACAGAGAAATAGGCGCCTGTTTTTCTTCATGTCCTGGGCCTGAGACAGGGCTTCTTCATGCTCAAACACTAAACAGATCAGAATTTCTCCCAGACTAATTATGCCGCCACCCCTTAGAACTGTGTGTATTCATTTAGTGATAAACGCATCCTCTAAACGGACATAAAAACTGTGGTGGAGTGATCTTTTTTTCAAAGAGGAGTAGGCCCCTGTTTTTGTCCAGGTCCGTTGCTTGAGACTCGGCTTCTGCTTGCTAAAATTCTCAACGGATCAGGATTTCTCCCAGACTAAAAATGCCACCAATTAGAACCCTAGCTGTTCAAACAGTTAAAAATGCCTTCTCTAAATAGACATTACAAAAGTGGTGGAGTGAGCATTATTTCACAGAGAAAAAGGCCTCTGTTTGTTTCCAGGTTCAAGGACTGAGCCTGGGTTTATGCCTGCTAAAATCACGAACAGATCAGGATTTCTCCCTGGCTAAAGATGCTACCGAAAAAACCCTGGGCTGTTCATTGAGTGATAAACGCCTCCTCTAAATAGAGATTAAAACAGTAATGGAGTGAGCTTTCCTTCACATCGGATAAGCCTTTAGTTTGGGTCCAGGTCCCGGGACTGAGTCCGCGTTTCTGACTTCTAAAATTCCCAACGTATCAGGATTTCTCCCACACTAGAGATGCCACCAAATAGAACCACACCTCTTCATTGAGTAATAAAAGCCTCCACCAAATATACGTCACAACAGTGCTGGAGTGAGCTTTATTTCAAAGAAAACTAAGACCCTGTTTCTGCTCAGGGACCTGTGCCTGAGACTGGGTTTCTGCCTGTTAAAATACTAAACGGATCAGGATTCTTCCCAGAATACAGATGCCACCTAATAGAACCCGGGCTGTTCATTGAGTGATAAAAGCATCCTCTATATAGACATCAGAAAAGAGGTGGAGTGAGCTTTATTTCCCAGAGAAAGAGGCTCCTGTTTGTAAACAGGTCCTGGGCCTAAGACTGGGATTCTGCCTGCGAAAATGCCGAACGGATCAGGAATTCTCCCAGACTAAAGATGCCTCCAAGTAGAACCCTGACTCCACTTTGAGTTATAAATGCCTCCTCGATATAGACATCTAAAAAGTGGTAAAATGATCTTTATTTCACAGAGAAATAGGCCCCTGTCGGTGTCCAGGTCCTGGGCTTCAGACTGGGCTTCTGCCTGCTAAAATTCCGCACGGATCAGCATTTCTCCCAGACTAAAGATGCCACCAATTAGAACTCTGTCTGTTCATTGTGTGATAAACGACTCCTCTAAATGGTCATCACAAATGTGGTGGAGTGAGCTTTACTTAACAGAGAAATATCCTCGGGTTTGTGTAGAGGCCGTGGGCCCGACACTGGGTTTCCACCTTCTAAAATGCCGAACGGATCAGGATATTTCCCAGAGTAAAGATGCTACTAATCAGAACCCTGGCTCTTCATTGAGTGATAAATGCCTCCTCTAAATGGAGATTACGAAAGTCGTGGAGTGAGCTTTTTTTAATAAAGAAATAGGCCCCTGTTTGTGCCCAGGGTCCTGGGCCTGAGACGGGGCTTCTGCCTGCTAAAATTCCCAATGGATCAGGATTTTTCCCAGAATAAAGATGCCACCAAATAGAACACGGGCTGGTCATTGAGTGGAAAATCCCTCCTCTAAATAGATATTACAAAAGTGGTGGAGTGAGCTTTATTTCACAGAGAAATAGGCCCCTTTTTGTGTCCAGGACCTGGGTTTGAGACGGGGCTTCTGCCTGCTAAAATGCCGAACGGCTCAACATTTCTACCAGACTAAGGATGCCACCAATTAGAACTCTCTCTGTACATTGTGTGATAAACGACTCCTCTAAATAGACATCAAAAAAGTGGTGGATTGAGCGTAACTTCACAGAAAAATAGGCCCCTCTTTGTGTCCCGGTCCTGGACTTGAGACTGGGCTTCTGCCTGCTAAAAGGCCGAACGGATCAGCATTTCTCCCCCACTAAGGAAGCCACCAATTAGAACCCTGGCTGTTCAAAGAGTGATAAACGCCTCCTGTAAATGGACATTACAACAGTGGTGGAGAGAGCTTTATTTCAGAGAGAAATAGGCCCCTGTTTGTGCCCAGGGACCCGGGACTGTGACAGGGTTTCTGTCCTCTAAAATGCTGAGCAGATCAGGATTTCTCCCTTACTAAAATGCCACCAATTAGAACTTTGGTGTTTCATTGATTGATAAATGACTCTTGTAAATACACATTACTACAGTGGTGGAGTGAGCTTTATTTCTCAGAGAAATAGGCCCCTTTTTGTGTCCAGGGCCCTGAGCCTGACACTGGGTTTCTGCCTACCAAAATTCCGAACGGATCAGGATTTCTCCCAGACTAAAAATGCCACCAGTTATAAGTGTTGCTTTTCAAAGAGTGATAAACGCCTCCTCTAAATACGCATAAGAAAACTATTAAAGTGGGCTGTATTTCACAGAGAAAATGGCCCATATTTTAGTTCAGGTCCTGGGCCTGAGACTGGGCTTCCGCCTGCGGAAATTCCCAAAGGATCCGGATTTCTCCTAGAATAAAGAAGACTTCGTATAGAACGCGGGCTGTTCATTGAGTGATAAATGCCTTTACTAAAAAGACTTTACAGTGGTCATGGAGTGAGCTTTAGTTCTCTTAGAAGAGAAATAGGCCCATGTTTCTGTCCAAATCCTGGGCCTGAGACCGGGCTTCTGCCTGCAAAAACTCTCAAAGTATCAGGATTTCTCCTAAACTAAAGATGCCACCAATTAGAACCCTGGCTGTTCATTGAGCGATAAACGCCTCCTCTGAATAGACCTGGTCAAAGCGGTGGAGTGAGCTTTATTTCACAGAGATATAGGCCTCTCTCTGAGTCCGGGCCCTAGGACTCAGACTGGGCTTCTGCCTGTTAAAATGCCGAACGGATCAGGATTTCTCCCAGACTAAAGATGCCAGGAAATAAAGCGGCAGATGGTAATTGAGGGATAAACGCCTCCACCAAACAGACATTACAAAAGTGGTGGAGTCAGCTACATTCACAGAGAAAGAGGCCCCCGTTTTTGTCCAGGTCCTGGGCCTGAGACAGGGCTTCTACCTGCTGAAATGCCGAACGGATCAGGATTTCTCCAAGACCAAGATGCCACCAAACACAACCACACCTGTTCATAGAGGGATAAAAGCCTCCTCTAAATAGACATCAGAAAAGTGGTGGAGAGAGATTTATTTCACAGAGAAATAGGATCCGGTTCGTGTCCAGGTCCTGGGCCTCAGACTGTGCTTCTATCTTCTAAAGTGCCGAACGGATCAGGATTTTTCCCAGGCTAAAGATGCTACCAATTCGAACCCTGACTCTTCATTGAGTGATAAACGCCTTTTCTAAATAAACATTACAAAGGTGGTGGAGTGAGTTTTATTTTACAGAGAAATAGGACCCTGTTTGTGTCCAGGGTCCTGGGCCTGAGACTGGGCTTCTGCCATCTAAAATTCCCAATGGATCAGGATTATTCCCAGAATAAAGACGCCACCAATTAGAACCCTGGCTGTTCAAAGATTAATAAACGCCTCCTGTATATGGGCATTGCAACAGTGGGGGAGTGAGCTTTATTTCACAGATAAATATACCCCTGTTTGTGTCCAATTCCAGGGCTTGAGATGGGGCTTCTGCCTGCCAAAATGCCAAACAGATCAGGATTTCTCCCAGACTAAGGATGCCACCAATTAGAACTACACCCATTCATTGGGTGATAAACGGCTCCTCTAAATAGACATTTAAAAAGTGGTGGAGCAAGCTTTACTTAACAAAGAAATAGGCCCATGTTTTTGTTCAAGTCCTGGGCCGGAGACTGGGCTTCTGCCTGCTGAAATTCCCTAAGGATCCGGATTTCTCCCAGAATAAAGAAGAGACCGTATAGAACCTGGGCTGTTCATTGAGTGATAAATGCCTTTTCTAAATAGACTTTACAGTGGTTGGTTGTGGGGTGAGCCCTACTTAACAGAGAAATAGGCCCATCTTTCTGTCCAAATCCTGGGCCTGAGACCGGGCTTCTGCCTGCAAAAACTCTCGAAGTATCAGGATTTCTCCAAGACTAATGATGCCAGCAATTAAAACCCTGGCTGTTTATTGGTCGATAAACGCCTCCTCCAAATAGACATCAGAGAAGAGCTGGAGTGAGGTTTATTTCGCAGAGTAATAGGCCCTGTGTGTGCCCAGGTCCTGGGCCCGAGAGTGGGATTTTGCCTGCTAAAATGCCGAACAGATCAGGATTTCTCCAAGACTAAAGATGCCGCCAAATAAAACGGCAGCTGTTCATTGATTGATAAATCCCTCTTCTAAATACACATTGCAAAAGTGGTGGAGAGAGCTTTTTTTCATAGAGAAATAGGCCCCTATTTGTTCCCAGGGACCCAGGACTGTGACAGGGTTTCTGTCCTCTAAAATGCAGCACGGATCAGGATTTCTCCCTGACTAAAATGCCACTAATTAGAACTCTGATTGTTCATTGATTGATAAACGACTCTTATAAATACACATTACCACAGTGGTGGAGTCAGCAACATTTCACAGAGAAATAGTCCCCTCTTTGTGTCCAGGGCCCTGAGCCTGACGGTGGATTTCTGCCTACCAAAATTC
>WBND01001323.1:10104-32949 GCA_013398595.1 Tychaedon coryphoeus
GTTCTGTGTAGTGCTGGGGACAGCCCAGTGTTCGTGGGGACAGCTCCTGTGCACGCAGTGGGGCTGAAATGCACCCTGCTTCACAGAGGGGTTTGGACTGCCCTTCTGGGAGAGATGTGACTCTTCTGGATAGGGAGGGGGACAGGCACCTCCTGAGGGTCTCTGGGGTGTGCTCCACTGCCTTGTGCTTCCCCCATCTCACTTCTGCTGTCAGGAATGGGGCTGAGACCCTCCATGCAGCGAGGAGCGTGTGTTTAATCCTCAAGGGAAGAGGCCAGGCTCCTTGCTGGGTGGAGCTCCCCATAGGGGACAGCCACCCTGAAGGATTATAGCTCTAAGCCTAAATTCAGGAGGCTGGAACACCTCAGTGAAACACACAGGGGACCTGCTAGGAAACCTCCCACTCAAGCAAAATGTGACATGTTAACATCACAGTGGCTTAACTGGTACTTTTCTGGGGCACAGGTGAAGTCATTTGTTATGGGAATATTAAGCCTTACAGGGGAAAGGCCCATCATGTTATTTCCAGGGCTAATGAGACAGCCCAAATGATTCCTGAGAGGTTTGACACCAAGCTGGAAGTACTGCACAGCACCATGCCAGCCTGATCTGCAGCTCAGGAGAATTTCTGGTGAGCATCATGTTGAGCAACATTAGATTGAGTGTCTACATCCCTTCCTTGAGGTTCATCACCTTGAGTCTTCCAATAGCAATTGCTCATACAAGATGTGTTTTCTTCTCCTCCTTGTAATAAATTTTTATCATGTTTTTAAACATTGCCTTCCAGTGCTGAGGTGAAAGTGCAGAGCCTCATTCAGCTCCAAACCAAAGAAGGGGCACAGCCCAGGATCTCCCCTTGGCTGGTGTGGCTGCTGCACAGATCTCACCTTTTGTTCTGGTTAATGGACAGCTGGTGATGACTTTGTCAGATTTAAACAGCAGAAACAAGCTGCTTGAAAGGCTTGTCTGATAGGGGGATCCCTCACTTACTGTGTGTTTAACATCTCAGGGTTTATGTGTTGTGAACTGACCAAAGGTCAGCTGCATGTTGTGGGTGTGCCCCACATCTGACCAAGCACAAAACACAAGTGTGAAAGGTTGAACTCCATATTTAATCAGTTACTAGCATTAAGTAACCCTGGAATACACCACAGGTTTGCCCAAAGATAGATGAGGAAAAATTTATGAGCACTTTTCAGGCATTCTTATCTGGCAAGTAAGCACCTGGGGCGGATATGGCCTTGGAGACAGTAAGATAGAAAAAAAAAAATTATGAGGGTGGAATACATTACTGAGTTTTGCACTCCTGAGGGCACAGGTTTTGAGCCCTGCAGCAGCACAGGAACCTTTTTCCCCTTGGGAGCCCTGCAGCATTAAAACAGATGAGTTGCCAAAAGTGTGCACTGTCTCTCCCTAATGGAATCTGTAATCTTACTTCTGAGGAACCATGTTCCTACAATGCATTTCTTTTATTATTGGTTTGAATGTGAATGGCTCAGAACTATCTTAACACAGGACCCATAAGCATCTCAGCAGCTACCAGAGTTGATAACACAGCCTCTTCAGGCTGTGTCTATACATGTGTCCCTTACATGTGTCCAAGAGAAAAAACTTCCAGTGAAATTAGATTGCTCCTGGCCAGTTCCCAAGAAGAGCAGGCTGAATTCCTCTCACTCAGTGTTTTTAATGCAAGCATCAGGTGGGGCTTTCCTTCAGACAGTCTGCTCCATGCCTGAAGACAGGAGCAACTGTGACTTGATGCATTCAGAAACAATCTCAAGGATACCTGTGCCCACAATTAAAAAAAAAAAAAAACAACAACCCAATTCATATTGGCCCTTAAAAGTATAGCAAATATCTGTGCAAACAAAATGACCACAGTTTTTCATCTCCTTCTGTTGTTGTTGGTTGGTTGGTTGGTTGAAGCCTGAGCACCAGTCATGCTGAGAGCAGCAGTCACCTCTCTCTGCATCCCGTGCAAGTGCTCTGGTGTTTCCTAACTCATAGAAGAATATCCTGAGTTGGAAGGGACCCAAGAAGGATCATAAAGTCCAGCTCCTGGCCTGGCATAGGACAGTCACAAGAACCACGCCATGTACCCAAGGGTATTGTCCAAAATCTTCTCCAGCCCTGTCAGGCTTGGAGCTGTGACCACTTCCCTGGGGAGCCTGTTCCAGTGCCCAAACACCCTCTGGGTGAAGAAACCTTTTTCTAATATCCATGCTAAACCTCTCCTGACACAACTTCAGGCCAGTCCCTGGGGACCTGTCACTGTCACCACAGAGAAGAGCTCAGTGCCTGCCCCTCCTCTTCCCCTCCAGCTGTAACTGCAGTGAGGTGTCCCCTCAGTTTCCTCTTCTCCAGGCTGAACACACCAAGTGCCCTCAGCCACTCCTGGCATGGCTGCCCCTCAAGGCCCTTCACCATCTTTGTTGCCCTCTTTGGATGCTCTCTGTAGTTTCATTTTTATACTGTGGCACCCCAACCTGCCCCAGCCCTGGAGGTGAGGCTGCCCCAGCTCCGAGCAGAGGGGACAGTCCCTCCCTTGCCCCGCTGGCCATGCTGTCCCTGATGTCCCCAGGACAGGGCTGCCCTCCTGGCTGCCAGGGCACTGCTGGCTCCCATTCACCTTCCCGTGGAGCAGCACCCCCAGGTCCCTTTGCACAGCGCTGCTCTCCAGCCTCTCATTCCCCAGTCTGTGCACCCAGGGCTGCCCCAGCCCAGGTGAAAAACACAGCACTTGTCTCAGTTTAAAGTTCTTGTGGTTGGTGATTTCCCAGCCCTCCAACTTGTGAAGGTCTCTGTGCAGCGTCTCTGCCTTCAAGGGAGCCAACAGCTCATCCCAATGCAGCAAATAACTTAGCACACCTTTGAGTCCTGTATCCAGGTTGCCTGGGGATAGTCCAGATCTGACACTACAAATTGTCACTGAGGTTTCCAGCCCAGGCTGCAGATATGCTCCCTGAACAAGATAACAGCATTTCTGCACTGCTTCAGTCACGTGTGCACCTTCTCAAATGCCACTGGGACTGTGCAATGATTTCCACTAGCTGCTGGTATGCTTCTAAGTCTCATATAAATATAGTAGAGAGTTAATTATTATAAATTCACTGATAAAGGAAAGAACAAGGTCTCAGGAGCATGGCTCATGAACAATAATATACTAACCTATCCCAGTTTACAGCTATGTAAAAAATCCTGCCCTGTGGTGTTTGGTCCAGGTGATGTTTAATAATTAGTGATAAGTCTTTTTAGGAAAAAGAGATGATAAAAAAATCATTATTTCAAATGGAAACCATCCATAACATGTACTCTTCTGCATCATCTGCCAAGGAGAAAGATTGTGACTCCATGGGCTCATGCATTTATCAAAGCCCTGGCAGAGCCCTCATGTGGGATGGTGCCAAAAGAACTGAAGGGGTTGCTTCAGCATCCCCCAGAGTTTACCCAACTTCATCTTTGGGTTTATTGGAAGCTACAACTGTCCTGGAAAGCAAAACTGCATCACAGAGCACATAGGAGAAGTGGCATGCCTGTCATTGATCCTGCTCCCAGTTAGCACAGCTCCTGGAGAGATGTGAGCTGTGGCTGATGCTGCCCAGTGACCTCAGCTGGGGACCAGTTCTGCTTCGTATAAACAAGGCTGCCTCACCTTTGGCTCCTTCCACAGCATGCCCACATTCTGTCCTGTGAAACCCCGCTGTGGTGGGCTCAGAAAAGCATTTTTGTGGGTATTTGGAACTGCAGGAAAGCATCCCCAGGACACTGCGGGAGGAGATGTCCCAGCCCACTGGGATTCACCCCGCAGGTGGAGATGCTCTCCTTCCCTCCCGGTGCCTGCGACTCGCTCAGCTGAAAGGAGCAAGGTGAGAGCAGCCCGCCCCGGCCCTGCCCTCCGCACGGAGCAGAGGGAGGAGACTGCCGGCTGACGGAGCGCAGGGTACCCAGCAGATGCGATGGTCCGGGCGGCACTGCCTGCCCTGCCCTGCCAGCCGAGCCGGGCTCCTGCACTCCCAGCTCCTCCCTTCCCTGGATCCCGCATCCCTGCCGGCTCCTCCGCAGCCCCGCAGCCCCGACCGGACCCGCTGCTGGTGAGTGACCGTGGCAGCAGCTCAGCCTGCCCTGAGCCAGGCTTAGCCCGGGTTTAGTGACTCCTTTGCGCTGTGGGATGGCATTCAGCAAGCGTTTTTATCCAACAGCCAAGGAAACCGCAGCGAAACGCCCGCCTGCCTTCTCCCAGCTGTTATTGGGGTGGCAAGAAATCAATGGAAATATAAACAGCGCGGGGGAGAAGGTTCAAGGCATAAATTAAAACGGGTAAAAAGGTGAAAAATGAGAAAATTTTGCTGGAGCTGCCTTGTGGTGTTCTCTCATGTTTGTGCAAATAAACGCCCGCACGCACCGTGCGCTGCGCGCTCCGTGCCCAGTTAACACACAGGGCTCTTTTCATGGAAGGCAGGTTACAAATCCCCGGCAAATCGGCCGGCAATTAACTTACAGATTGCCTGAATCGCATTATCCTTATTTACTCAAGCGGTTTTTAAGTCCTGCACGTGTTCCCGAGAAAAAGAAGTGTATGGTCCTGGCCCCTTTGCATCCCCATGGCCATTCTCTGCTCAGCCCACATCCCTGGAAATGGCTAAAGAAAGGGGGGAGAAAAGGTATGCTTACAAATTCTGTGAATTTGTATATATCCAGAGTCTAAAATGCACATACAGCGTTGTTTCAGCTTGCAAGACTTAACTTTGTACCCACTAAAAAGAAGAGAAATAATAGCACACTTAGCTGTGGTTTCTCTGACATGTTCGAGTACCTAGAAAAAAGAAAAAGACTGTTCTTAAAAAGGGCTCGGGGCAGCTTTCTTTAGATAATTATGCTGAAAGCTGCTTCTGTCTCTAAAACTCCTCCTCCTTAACTTCAATGCTTAGCCTCTACAGAGATAAAATCTTTTGAGTAACCGCCTGGATTTTAAAAAATGCATCTGAATTTTGCTCCTCATAATTTTACTACCACTTCTATAGCATTGGTTTTCTGCCTTTTTTTTTTTGTTTTTTTGGTATTGTGTTATTTTCTATTTTATTTTATTCTATTTCCAAAAGATTTTCGGGAAAACTGACAGGAATAAATGTTCCTTAGCCTTTTATATAGACTGTGTATCTTAAAGCACACAAATACATTTACTGAAACTGAAAGACTACAGGTATGGTATTGTTATGGTTCAAGTGTGTTTGAATTAATTGAACTTTGTAGCATATTTTGTTGTTTGATGGTTTTGTTTACTTTCCCCATGTGTAGGAAAAATGAGACTTTGTACTTTACAAGTCTCAGAAGAATACACAGGAAAGTGACCATAATGAGACTTTAATTTTATGTACATTGAAACAGTAGGAAAAGAGATTTCTTAGCTATTTTTAAGAAAGTAGTTTCATTTTGCCATTAATAAAAGGTTAAATCTCTAGATCCAGTGCTTTGTCTCCTGTCAGAATTTTCTGAGACTGAATGTCTCTGAAGAAAAGGATTTTCTATCAGACCTGAGCTGAAATGATGCTGAAAATCAGTAGCAATAAAAACATTTCAGAACTATTTGGCAAAACAAACAAAATTTGCAAAATTTCCAGAGTTTATAAATGTTTTATTTTGCTGATGCAAAGTCTACTATACTCAGGGTTAATATGAGGAGATACGAAACACTTTATTGAGGTTAACAAATCCTTTTGAATACAGCAGGCAGCACATCTTGTCATTGAATCTCCTGCTCATTTCCAACCTAAAGTAAATATTTGTAAGCAATTGGCAATGAAATCTGAGAAACTTCATTTAAAGTTTGCCTAGAAATTGATTCAATTAGCATCTATCATGGTTGTTTCTCTGTCCTGCCAAGCTCTGACTTAAAATGTTTCCTGACTTTCAGTCACATTAAACTCAATTAATTATTTTTAAACAATTAAAATCTGCAACATTAAAAAAAATCCCTTTCTGAGGAAACAGCTGACAATTACATTAGCTGTAAGAAGCAGGACCCTCTGTTCCTCTGGTGGAGTTTATGTAGCTTCTACACACCTTTTTGCAAGGAAGTGTGCAATCTCATCATAACTTGATTGATAGATTAAATTTGCCAGTGACAGACTGTTCTTAGGAACAACACTGTAAAAGCAGTGTGATCCTTTACTTGTGAAAACAGTTTCTGATTTCCTGCTTACTGTCTACCTGTCTAGTTCAGTCTGGAAGAATGAATTTCTTTAATTTCTTTAATTCCTAAAAAAAAAGTTTGTTTCCTGAGCAGCACTTCAGAAATTTCAGTGCAAGCGTTGAGCCAGATTTTTATGCTGGTCTTTGGAAAAAAAGACCAAAACCCCAACAAAATGAAGCAAAACAAAGAAAAATGTAACCATTCTGTTGATTATGCCTGATGTCAAACTCTACCTTATTTTTTTTCTAATTTGCTCATAATGTTGCATCAGTAATACTGAAATATTAAGCTGAAAAAAAAATGATCAAGCAACGTGATCAAGCAAAATAATGATCCAAAACCCTTATAAATGGAGTGCTATATCAAGGTCAGAGTCAGATTGTCTCCTGACTTCTGCACCCACTCTGTGCTGCTTGGTTATCCAACAGCTCAAGGGATTTTCTAATGCCTACCTGTGGTGTTGCCCCTGTGGTTGAGTATTTGGTGCCTGGCTCAGCAAACCTCTGCTCAGCACTTGGTGGGATTTTAAGTGACAAGTTCCCACTGCAGTTCTGAGCTCTAAATCTCTAATTTACCAAAGCATCCTTTCAAAAGGCAGTGATTGGTGTCCAGACAGATTAACTCAGAAACTGCAGCAAAAACAGCCTTTTAAAACCACCTGTTCTCCTCCAGGTAGGTAAATCTTCTCTGGCACAAGTGAAAGCATATGCAGTTTATCAGTAAAAGGCCTCTATATTTTACATGTTGCACATTTGATTGATGTTCAACTTATTCAAAATGCATTTTAGCTAAAATTAAAGCTAGACCCATTGTAATTACATTTCAAATACGGTTTCTTTGCACTAGGCCAAGATCACTGGTTACTAAAACATTAAGAATTTATATTTTTTGTCAGCACAGAAGACTGCAGCTTTCTCAGAAGAGGCAGTCTTGGGTTAGATTTGGGATAGCATCACTGGGAGACAGATGAACCAGCCTTTATGTGCAGATAGGCAGGTTGCTGAATGTAGAGCTTCCAGAGGTCTCACTGTGCTGATAGCCACCAAGGGGAGCTCAGCTGTCTGCCAAGCAACCTTAGCAAGCTGACAAGATAAGGGCTTGGGTTTGGGTTTTTATGTGACCGTGTGAACCTGTTAGATTAAACAGCTTTTTTTATTTTTGGTATTTTTGTTCCCTGTAGCTCCTTTTTATTAACGGCTCTCAAATTCATTCAGCATGTCTGAAACTGTCATAATTTGCCTCCTTTCTTGCTGAAAGCAGTGTAATTATGCTGAGGTAGGAGACTGGTCACCCCAGAGCTCCCAGCTGCTCATCTAGCCCCTTGATTCCCATGAACTATTGCATTGCTAACATTTCCCATAGTGACAATTAAAGCAATTAGATTCTGGTGAGTCAACATGTTTTATAGAGAGGCCAGACCCCACCTCTCCCCCAGATGACCCTAAGGGAAGCACAAAGGGGACAAAGGTCTGCATGCACGGGGACAGCCAGGGATGCTCCACTGTGCAGGTGGATGGCTCACAGGCAGAAGCCTGGCTGAGGAGAGAGATGAGAGAACTTTAATTATTCCACAATATTCTAGTTTTCAGGCGGAAATCAAACCCCAGGAAGAGAATTACTTAGCAGCAGTTTCAGCTTCTATGTTGATGTATCCTTGGCAGAAATTATTTAGATTAATAGAACAGTTGCTGCCTGTGGCCAGGTGCTGCTGCTGAGGGGTAGTTGGAGGGGAGGGTTCTGTGGGAAAGATCCTGACGTTGTGCTGTGGCAGACACAGCCAATTCCAGCTGCTGAGACAAAGCTGAGTGTGTCAGTGATGCTGGTAGAACCTCTCTAGAAACGTGTAAGAAAAGGCAAAAGATGTTCAGCAACTGTGACAGAGGAGTGAGAAAATGTGGGAGCAGCAGAGCCCAGGGAAGGAATTCCAGGTGCTCACCTCAGAGGGCAGCTGTGTCCCCCAAGGTCAGCCCACCCCAGCAGACCTTCAGGGTGGGGGGAAACTCTTCTCTCTCTCTACTCTGGCAGACCCAGCTCCTCATCATCTCCAGGTCTGATCCCACAGAGCCCAACCTTCCTAAAAGACACACCTCTCCTCCTCCTACCTAACCAAACCTTCCCTTTCCCGTGTTTCATTTGCAGAGGAGAGATGGCAGAGGACCAGCCACACCTGTGCATTCAGATGTCAGAACCTGGTACAAATGGCATTCCCAGGCAGCCCTCTCCAGAGCAGGCTGCCAGGGCAGGAAGCGTGCTCACCTTCCACAACATCTGCTACCGCGTGAGGACAAAGTCCGGGCACCTGTGCTTCCGAAAAACTGCTGAAAAAGAAGTTTTGAGAGATGTCAAGTATGTACTGAAATTTAAACATCTCTTTAGAATATGTGTATGTTTTATTTCTGTCCAGAGAGCTTGCTTCACTCATGTCACTGAGCCATTCAGCACAACACGCAGATCAAAATGGAGAAAAATTATTTGTGTGTGTGGTTGTTTGGTGTTTGCTGTCAGCTGTGCTTAAGCCCAGGTGCTCAGTGCCTGGGCTGAGCCTGTGCAGCAGAGAGCTCAGTCCCCTTGGCCCTGGGGGCTCAGCCCTCCTGGCTGCTATCAGCACAGGGCACAGCAGCCAGCCCTGCTGGTTCTGCACTCCCTGGCAATCCTCCTGCTATGCCAGGGTGTTCAGCTGAGATACCAACAGCCTGTTGCTGTCTCCTCCCCTCAGCTGGCCTTGGGAAAGGTTAGTTTTTGGAGAGGGTTAACTTAAAATGTTAATATAAGTGAGGGTTAGGTTAACTTTGAAGAGATGTAAAGGTTTCTGGGGTTTTGGCATTGTTTTGTTGAGTTGTTTCATGGGTTTTTCCCCAACAGTGAGCACTACTGCAGTAAAGCAATCATGTCACTATGGCCTTTGTTCAATAATCAGTGAATAAAACTTGCCCATTCACAGTTCAGTAGTTAAACTAAGTGGCAAGGGCTCATACAATATGCCATTCCAAGTCACCCATGACTTTCAGCTCCCTAACTCCAATTTCTATCATAAATATCCACCCTTTTGTGTAGCTCTGTCTATCCTACTCTTTGCCCAGGGAATTTCCACACCTGTTAAACATGAGCTTTTAAAGGCTTTGCTGCTTTCCTCAAAAGCCATGTGTTGGTGGTACCTCAGTTGACTCACATGGGTGATTTGTGACATTTTCCATCTGGCTTTTGACTTCCACGGGGCTTTAATGTCAGATAGAGAGAAACTATCAACTGTATTTTAAGTACAAACAAATCCCTAGTGTATTCTGCCTACAGGGACTATTCTCTCTGTTGAGAGAATAATACCTTTAGAACTGAGTATGGTTAAAGCAAGTGTGTGCTTCTCTTGTAGAGAACCATGTGGCAAAAACACACGTACAGATTTTGCTACATTTTAGTCATGTCTCTGTTCTGTCTCCTCTATATGATGGTTAGTTTTCCTTGAATTAAAAATAAAAGCTAAGGTGAAGTCTGATCATAAATATTGCTTGTGATTAGGCAGCTTCATTAATTTTGGAATTAATGGATGCAGAGAGTAGTTGCACAGATAAGTTACACTGGCCTACCAGTTGAAACAAGCAAAGAAACACCCCCACCCTAACTATTTCGTAAAACTCACCTGTTTTGTCTTACAGTGGCATCATGAAACCAGGACTGAATGCAATTTTGGGACCCACTGGCAGTGGCAAATCTTCGTAAGTGTCCCCCCCCACCCCAGAAATTACACCAAGGGGAAAATGAAACTGCACACACTTAGCAGTAATGGACTTCTCTTTCAGAGAAAGATTGAGTTTTTATTCAGGTCTGAGCAAGTCTCACTGTTCTCTGAGAAATACTTGAACTCAAAAAAGACAATCAGTTTATATGAGAAAGGTGATACTCAGTTTTAGTCCACACTTTGCTCACAGTCGCTCCTTACACACCATTCTGAGAGGTTAAACTCAAATTGTTGAAATAATGGACATGAACCTGCACAGATCTCATTTCCTTAGGAAATTAGGACAAAAGAAACTCAGTCCTTGAAAGTTGCTGGGGCTTTTCTAGATTGCAAATGTTTAATGTGATCTGCTTTTATGTAGCTGTTTGTTCCATGAGCTGGGGTTGTGGTTCAGAGAGCTTTGCCTCCTGAATGTTCATCTGACAGAGTAACCAAATATTCCTTTAGGCTACTGGACATTCTGGCTGCAAGGAAGGATCCCCATGGGCTCTCTGGTGACATTTTGATCAATGGAGCTCCTCAGCCTGCCAACTTTAAGTGCACCTCTGGGTATGTGGTACAGGTGAGTAATTTTTATCGCTGTGGATTCTATTGTAAGAAGTTGCTGCTGTGTTGCAAATACCTTGCCTTGATCTAAGAATCTAGGAAAACTCCTGAAAATTACAGAAAGGTGGTCTAAACAAGACACACAGGCATAGAAGTTGCACCTTATTGTCTGTTCTGGCTGCTGCTACTGTCCCTCTGCATGCAAGGACTGCATAAAACATAGGTACATACAGGTCTCAGAGGAATAAATAGAAACAGTTGAGCAGCCACCAAGTATCTCCCCTTTTTTTTTCTTTTTTTTTTTTTTAATGAAGGATGATGTGGTGATGGGAACCCTGACTGTAAGAGAAAATCTGAAATTCTCAGCAGCACTCCGCTTGCCAAAGTCAGTGAAGGAAAAGGAAAAAAATGAACGGGTGAATCAGGTCATCAAGGAACTGGGTCTGAGCAAAGTGGCAGATTCCAAGGTATGGCCTGTAAACATGGTACTTAAACCACTTCCAAATGGCTCATCATGGCAGATTAAAAAAAAAAAGAAAGTGAATTTCAACAGGCTGTTTCAGTAATACAATAATTAATACACATTTCTATATGGAGACCAATACAGACTGTGTTGATGCTGCTGTATGGTTTTATATTGCAGGGAAAAGGAAAGGGAAAGGTGAAAGGGAGAGCTAGTGGTTGGAGAAAAAGACAAGACCTCAAGTAATATTAACATTAAGAACAAGGCTGTGTGTGAGACAACATTTACATCTGTTTCTGAGAGTAGGGACAGAATTCCTGACAACTCTCCCCAAACACTGCCATGTGGGTAGGATGTTGTTTGCTCAAGGATTTCTCTTTGGGCCAAACAAGGCAAGTTTCCTGTTTTTTAATCAGGTTGGTACCCAGTTCACTCGTGGGGTGTCAGGAGGAGAGAGGAAAAGGACCAATATTGGGATGGAGATCATCACGGATCCTGCCATCTTGTTTCTGGATGAGCCAACCACGGGACTTGATGCCAGCACTGCTAATGCTGTCCTGCTGCTGCTGAAAAGGTGCTGGCCTTGGAAACAGCTTCCCACTGTCAGCACTCCACTCTGCTATACTTCGGTTGTATTTGACTCCAATTACATTTTAAAGGAGCAAACAAGGAATTCAGGCATGTAGTTATTTACCAGTGAGCCAAGGATGAGAATGGGGTAGGAAAAAACTGAATGAATTTTTTTGCTCCAGAGAAAGAATTCTTTTCTCACACAGACACTGTAAATATGACCTAAATATTTTCTTTTTATGTTTTTTACCTTTCTTCTCCCTTCTCTGGCATACCAAGTTAATCAGACTTCATCAAGACTTAACTGAACATTCAAATGCTCCTATCTAAACACTGAACCCACTTGCAAAGCTGACAGCTCTGTCATTCTTCACATTCAGGATGTCAAAACAAGGAAGGACCATCATCTTCTCCATCCACCAGCCTCGGTACTCCATATTCCGACTGTTTGACAGCCTGACCCTGCTGGCTGCAGGCAGAGTGCTGTACCACGGGCCAGCCCAGCATGCCATCCAGTACTTCCAGTCCATGGGTGAGCACAGCTTCCAGCAGGGCCAGCCTTGGGTTTGCACCAACTCCCGTGAAATGCCAGGACTGGACACGGCGTGTCCGAGCAAGCCCAGCATTTTATAGCAGGCTGAGGTTTTCTCAGGGTGTTTCTCCTCCTGACCCACTTGTGCATTTGGGTGAGCTGTTCCTGGGTGCATCTTAATTAGAGCAAGCCCAGGGTAGGGCTGGGAAGAGCACGCTGCTGGCTGTCACCTCGCTTTTGCTGACGGCGCTGCCCAGCAGTGCCACTCATCCCTCGGGAAAGCAAGCACTTCCCAAAGGCTGCCATGCCTTGGGTGCAGGCTGCTCCATGTGTGGCTGTGCTCCTGACAGCCAAGCACAGCCCTGGCCACCCAGGGCTCCTAACCCTGTCACCACGGTGTCACTGTCACCACAGGCTACCAGTGCGAGCCCTACAACAACCCCGCCGACTTCTTCCTGGACGTCATCAATGGAGACTCCACTGCCGTGGCAATGAGCAAGGCTGATGAAAATAACACAGGTATGAAAGCCAGAGCTGAGCCAGGTTATCCTAACATGTGTGGGAGTGGGGATTTAAGAAACAGTTTTGGTAACTCTCAGCACACAGAAAGAGCTTCTTTCATCTTCCAGGAAAACCAGCTGAAATCCTGCAGAAGCAGAGATGATAAACCGGGACAATTGTTCCTGTTAAGGACATAATTTGATGTAGTTATGACTTGACTATTTTACCTAATGTAACAGCTTTTCTGTTAGGAATTTGCTATTTTCCTTCCTCTGAGCATGGTGGGAAGGGGTAGAGATGGGGCACCACTGTCACCTGATATTTCCCTGAAGTTGTGCTGAGGCAGAAATTATCCCCAAACTAATGAATCAGCCCTCACCTATCTTTGGGAAAATCCTTTCTCATACTTTTCCACTGCCGCTCATTAGCAGCTTACTCTCTTTTCACAGGAGTGAAAAGGCAAATGAAGTAATGAATACGCTGAGTGCCCAAACAGAGTTTCACTATACCTTTACCAAAGAAGCAGCCATCATTTAACAGAAATTCTCTGGTCAGGGTCTGGCAAATATTACAGCTGGCAACACACATCGTATCTGTCATTGGAAAGAAAGTTAAGGAAAAAAGGAGTTAAGAAAAAAAGGAGTTAAGAAAAAACTTAACTATTTTAAAAACTTAAGTTTTCTTAACTATAGTTAAGAAAAAAAGGAGGTCCAGCTGAAATTTATTTATGACCAAAGCAGGCACATGCAGAAAAGGAGTTAAGAAAAAACTTAACTATTTTAAAAACTTAAGTTTTCTTAACTATAGTTAAGAAAAAAAGGAGGTCCAGCTGAAATTTATTTATGACCAAAGCAGGCACATGCAGGATTACCTGGATCTAAAAATTTGGGAAGTCCAGGATTATGTAATCCCTTACAGAAACCTCTGGGGGCAAAGGGGTTGTAAAAATCACTTTTTTTTTTTTTCTGTTTTTTAAATCTTTTCAGCAGAGAGCACTGAAGAACGCTCTGAATATGATAAAAACCTGGCTGAGCAGTTAGCAGAAAAATACTCCAACTCTACCTACTACCGAGAAACAAAAGCACATTTAGAGAGCATTTCCCCAGGAAATAAAAAGAAAACCAAAGGACTTTTCCGGCAAATCACATACGCCAATTCCTTCCTCCACCAGCTGAAATGGGTGTCCAGGCGCACATTTAAAAACCTGATAGGGAACCCTCAGGCTTCCATAGCTCAGGTAAGGGTATTTTTGATCTATAATCTTGTGGTACACCTTGAATTTGTTTGGCTCCTGGATTATCAGATAAGTCACTGGGATGGTTTTGCCTCTTGATGTTTTGACTGCAGTCAGCATCTGAAGAAAGAGTGCTCAGGGTCAAGGAATATGGGGATAGATGGTGTCCTGAACGCTCCCAAATGTGGGACTGTTCAGTAATTAATTTTGTACTACTGAAAGACTTTGGGAGGCAAGACCTGTCCCAGCAGGGCATCCTGCTGCTCCCAGCCAAGAGCACGTCATGTCCCAAGTAGTTTCACACACTTGTTCAAGAACATTCTTCAGATTTGACTCTAATTGTGCGGGCTTGGCACTGTGGGGTTTGGCCTCAAATCCTCTCCCCTGCCAGGAAAAGTTAACAGACTGCATTTGCTTACTTAACTAAACTTCAGCACGAAATGAAGTGCTGGCAGTTGGCCCAAGGGCAGGAACATTTTTGCAGTCTCGTAATGCGTGTGCTGTTTGGTCATTTGCTCACATTGGTGATGATGTCTTCTGGATAAGGTGCCATGAATTCCATAATGGGGTCCAACACCCACCATGAAAGATAATCCTGGCTCTCTTAGTGCTGCTTTTTTTGAAGGATCAGCACCAAAAGTGTTGACTTCTTCAGAGCTGCACATTGCATACAAAAGCCAGGAACATCCAGCTGGCCTCTGCAGAATGACTAATCCCCTAATTCATGGGCCAAACTCTGCAGCCACAGCACCACCAAAACTCCCACTGCAATTCTCAGCAGTTCTGGACAGGCCAATAGAAAAACTGGCCTGTAGCCAGGGGTATAAATGATTTTCCTCATGTTTTATATAATGAGTGAATAAATAGCTGATGTGGAGGTAAAACAAGTCCAGAATCCCCGAGGTTAAAAGGCTTTGAGTACGTGTGTGTGCCTGTATGTTGATACTATGGAGATCCTCAATAATTGCTTTGTAAAAGCTTGACCTTGTGACAAGAATTAGGCTCTCAAGAACCTCCTTCATAGCCCAAGGTTAATGGTCCTGACTTGTTTCTCACAATCTTTTTTATCTCCCCGCCCTCATTAGGGGGGGATTTGTCCAGCATTCTTTTAGGGGTGCATGGCTCATTAAGCCTTTTTTTCATTAATCTGCTCCAAATTGGTCTTGAAATGATCCCTGCTTCCCACTGCACTGCCTTAGGAGCTGAATTATCCCTGACATTTGCTCCTTTCGGCAGGATCTTAGCCAGAGGGTACCAGGATCAAGCAGTTTTTGGTGTTAAGACTCATGCACTGCTGGGGCTTAAAAATGACAGAACTGCCTGATACCATTGTTTTCCTGAGCATTTTTTTTTTGTCATTTGCATGTAGCAGTATAAAAGTGCGATGCACACACTTCAGTATTTAAGTGGCATCCTGAGGCAGCTGTTCTCTCTACTATTTAAATTGTTACAGACTACAATATCAGCATATCTGCAGCCCTGTTGTAGCATCTCATTAAAGACAGTACCATGAGTAAGATGTATGGTAGAACCCAGTATCTACACACTGTGGAGCACGAAAATCAGCTGTCATCCTCATCCTGGCTGTCAGGAAAACCTTTGAAGCAATGAGAATGATCCTTCCCCTCCTCTTTTTCCCATTTAGGTTTGTGTTACAGCTGTTCTGGGCCTGATTGTAGGTGCCATTTTCTTTGGACTTGAAGAGAACACTACTGGACTACAGAACAGGTCAGTCAGTCTAGGTAATGGATATTCAAAAATTTGATAAAGCTCCCTTTAAAGCAGCTTAATACCTCTTTAAAGCAAATACTTCCCTTCACACTAGTAAGGCCCAGCCTTGGAAGTGAGGATGTGATTTTGCTCCTCTAGCAAAGTCTCTCTGCAGAACTGAGAGAGTTAAAATATACAGATTTGTGGCTATATAAAGGGAGGTAACTAAAGTTGTCATCTTCCAGCTGTTTCTATTCACACACTTGAATTTACCAGCACTAAGAAATTTTCAAATTACGCTGCTCTATGTATCACTTTGACAGCTGTGTGTACCTGACCTGACACATGAGTTTGCCCCTATGAAACCTCTGGGTTCTTAATCCTGAAATGTTTCATTGCATTTGTTTAAAAACAGCCCAATTTTAAAATGAGTAGGACTTTTCCCATGGATTTTGAGATGGGAGGTCAAACACTGCCAAACTTCAGGCACTGCAGGTGGATTTATGTTCTCTGTTGTGGAAACACTACATTTACATCCCATTGTAGATAACAGCTTACTGTTTTGCTGTTTTTCAGGGTGGGTGCAATGTTCTTTCTGACCACCAACCAGTGTTTCAGCAGTGTCTCAGCTATTGAACTCTTTGTTGTGGAAAAGAAGATATTTATGTAAGTAAAACATACAAAAAGGTTACCAGGCTCTTTGAGTTTGTCTGACATGCTGTGAATGTCATTTAAGCACAGCCAGTGCAGAATTTTCAAATTATTTCACTGGTAGTGCTCATTGCAAATTTACTCTGTTAATCTGCTGGTGAGTTGTCTGAAAACCCCCCAAAAGGTACCTGTGATTACAAATGACTCAGAGCTTAAGATTATTGACACAGTAGGAAAAAACCCCTTGAATACTCAGTTTTGGCATTGATTAATAAGTTTGAGACTTACTAGTGAGGGCAATAAATATCATCTAACCGGACTCTTTAAAGCTATGTGTATTATGCTGTATAAAATATGAAAATCATTCAAACTTTACCCTCTCTGTCTAGATGACATGACGCATAAATTTATTTAATACTAAAAATTATGTGCACAAATACCCATGTTCATTTGCATATGAAACTATCACGAGTTCTGCAGTGTGTAGGCTTACTGGACAATTGCATTACAGCTTTAAGTATGAAAGATTTTCTTCCAGTTTGAGCTAGAATTTGTTTTTCAAGAGGTGAAAATCAAAGTGGTTTTTTGTGGTTAAATTTCTAACGTGCTCTACCTGTCTCTGTGTTCCAGACATGAGTATATCAGTGGGTATTACAGAACATCTGCATACTTCATAGCAAAGTTAATGGCTGATTTGATACCCATAAGGACTATGCCCAGCATCATCTTCACCTGCATAGTTTACTTCATGCTAGGCAAGTATGGTCTCCCACAATCTCATTCCAATCCCTTCCATAAATCATCATGGCACGTGCATCTTATAGATGTGCATGCATGCATGGATATTTATATAGGCTAAAGCCCTACCCTGGCATGGCAGTGGCTACTGAGCTTACTTTCAGCACACCCTGTTGTTTTCTACAGAAAAGACACAAAGGTTTAAGCATTCATCAGAGAATCTGTGATGTGTCTCATATCCACTGTCCCTAGAAGGATGCCATAACCATTACTACATAGTTTTGATTTATCCTTTTTCATCTATTGGCTTCTTGGTTTCTGATGACTTTTACAAGATACTTTTCTGATCCTTACAAGAATACCTAAAAGAAAAGGTTTTGTTTTAAGATCTTAGTGCTGTATGAATTATTACCAGATTGTTGGCTTTAGTCTGATTTTTTTCCCTAAGGAATAGGAAACAGGGCCACAAGAGCAAGAGGCCCTCAAACTATAAAACTGGAGGGAAGCAGACCTTGCTGCTGAATCCATAGTCACCTCAAGGCTGCTGGGTTCTTTAGGAGAGCTCTCTGCTGGAAACTGGTGAAATGCTGTACAGCTGCTGCTCATGGAAGTGCACTGCAAGTTTTTCCTTTGATGGACAACTTGCAGCCACTTTGGAGGAGTGAAGTACAGTACACATTCTACTATCTTCAGTCTTACTGCAGTTTTGGGCATGCTACTTATTCACCCTGTTTTCCACTGTCAGGACAGACACACAGGGGCTGTCACAAGCATTTGGGTCTCACACAGCCTGTGCTGCAGACAAGGTGTAATTTGTAAGCAGGACACACTAGGAAATTCAGGATAGTGTTCAGGTAATGGCAGAGCTTTCAGCAGCATCATCCTGAAACCCTTCTTGTTCTGATCTTTAAGGTTTGAAACCGACAGCAGAAGCCTTCTTTACCATGATGTTCACCCTGATGATGGTGTCCTACACAGCCACTTCCATGGCCCTTGCCATTGCAGCAGGACAGAGCGTGGTCGCTATAGCAAACCTGCTCATGACGGTGGTGTTTGTTTTTATGATTGTGAGTAGCACTGCTCAGTTCTCTAGGCTGGATCATGAAATCCCAGAAATGCAGAAACACAGAAATCCTACTAGCATGGAGTTCTGCTGAACTCTGCAAAGAGTCTGTTTGGGTCAATATATCCTGATTTGTCTGATTTGAGTATCCTGAAGCTGTGGGGTGGAATATTCTGATTTGTCCTTTGACTGAACAAGAAGTGGGAGGCTGGAGGGTTGGGTGTGAGGAGGAGAATGGTTCCCCTGACTTCCTCTCTGTGGCTCTGGCAGATAGAAAACTGCCTGGAAAGTAGGAAAGCCACTTAGGGCTGCATTTCATTCTCTCTCCCTTAACTTTGTGGAAGGCAAATGTGTGTGGCTGAGAACATGACCTGCAGCCCCCTGCTTTCTGAGACCACTATCAGTCCCACACTAAGAGCAGCAGGGAGTTCCTGTGAATCCGTGTGGGACCCCCAGGCAGGAAGCTCGTGGGTTTACTGCACAGGGGAAAGCATTCCTTGTGACTTGTTTTGGGGCAAGCACCTGAGGGTATGGCCCAAAGCTTGGTAACATAGAAATCCTTCCCTTTTGTCCTTCTGCTGGAAGAGTTTCTTCCTCTAGGAATTCTTTCCCATTCCTTTTTATCTGAAGAAGCAAAGTCAAGAGCTAGAGAAGAACACAGGATAAGAGCATGTTCTTTTTAATCTATTTTTGTTGTTTTTGTTTTGTAATTATTGCCTCTAGATCTTCTCTGGGTTGCTGGTCAATCTCACAAGTGTCATGTCCTGGCTCTCCTGGCTCAAATACTTCAGCATCCCTCGATATGGAATGGCAGTAAGTGCTCTGATTTCCTGTGTACAAACCTGAAAATGGTTTGCTAGAAAGGAATGTCTTTAACCATGATAAAGAAATCTTCAAACTTGATGGCCTAATGAGCAAAAGGACAGCTAATTAAGTACAACAATCTCAGAGTGTTTTGCAATACCTTGAAACAATAAGGGCTTCTCACCAACAAGCACCCTCTGCTGTTTAGAAGAGCTCATTTCTGTAATTTGGAAACACCTCATATGAAAGACACAACTACTACATCCACTGGACTTCAGCTGGACAGAAATGTTTCAAAGTAAAGAACAATGTTATCCCCAGCCCAAACAAGTAAAAATCCTTTATTTCTATTTTCCACCAATCAAACAAAAACTTGTCAGGCTAAAGCTTTTCTCCTAATTAGTGTAAATTTAAGCCAGAGTGATGTTTTGCAGAGAATTTGGGCTTTACTTCTGCCTGTGCCTGGGGGAGGTGATAAAGCCTGCTGTGGTGCATGCTTTACCAGATGTGCACAGGCTGCATACATTCCTCTCTTAAAAAGAAAAAAATAACTCTGCTAAAAAAAATGGGGATCTGGCAATTTTTAGAATGCACATTTTTAGAATGAATTTTAATTGCGTTATATCTCATCTTTTTAATGTATCACTCTTTTACCTACTAATTTCTGGTGTCATTGTTTCTTTTATTTTAAAAGGCTTTAGAGATCAATGAATTGGTTGGTCTGAACTTCTGTGGCAGTAACAGCACAGTTTCAAACAGTGACAGTACATATCGACAGACAGGCCAGATGTAAGTATTTTGGAACACTGAGATGAACCCCACCATCAGGAACTTTAGAAGCCCTAAAACATCAGCCTGAGTATCAGAGATACTCACTGATGACCAGAGAATCTGTGAGTTTTTACATGGAAAAGGAGCCTTTGACTGCGTTTTTGCATTCTGACTGCATGGAACATCCTGCTTGTTGTCATATTTAGTATTTATAACACTAGAAATATCTGGCATGATGCTTCTTACTTTTCTTCAAACTATGTTAAGTGAAAGCTACTCACACACACAATTTTACAGCCTCACAAAATCCATTCCAGCTTCCTACGTCAAGCTGGAGCTACAAGAAAAGCAAATTTACAAATGCAAAATTAACCACTGACTCACAGCTGGTGTTTGCCCACTTACTACACACATGCAATCACACTGCAGTCTCTAGAGACCTTCCTAGATCCTGCTGGGTGGTTTGTAAATGACTGAGCTTATCAATGTGTGTGTATTTATCTGTAGGATATGTACTGGAGAGCAGTATCTGGAGAGCCAAGGCATCGACCCGAGCCCCTGGGGGCTGTGGCAGAACCACCTGGCTCTGGCCTGCATGACCCTGATCTTCCTCACCATTGCCTACCTCAAACTGCACTTCATGAAGAAGTTCTCCTGAAACCAGAGGGAAAGAAGCAACTCCCACTGTTCAGCAGTTTGCTGAACTGATCGTGCAACGGGCTTGATTATTTTTAGAGAGACTTTTTTTTGTACTTTTGTTATTACCCAAGTCAAAACATGAAAGCCACCCCTGTGTGTGAAATACTCACTGTTAATTTACTCTGCCAAAATGTTGAGCATGGTTCACTCCTCTTTGCCACAAAAAGTGTACAGCTATTAATTTCTTCAAGAGACTATTCAGTTGTTCTGCCTGTTCTAGCTATGAACTTGTCAAACACTATATCTAATATTTAGTGGCTTAACTAGAAAAAAATAATGGTTCCATACTTTAATTAGCACCTACCTTCACTTGGAAGTAATTCAGTCCAAAATGATGCTTATCAGGGCACCAACACAGTCTCAGCTGCTTGTGTGGTCACAGGATATGTGAGACAGGGACAAAACCCCTTCCATCCCAGTGCCCTTTTCTACTTGGGAATTATCACTGCCCTAGAATGTACTTATTGATGCCATCAAGCCTTTCTTGCCTCACTCAAGTGGTAGAAGCACTGCTTTTTTAAATAAAGATGTTCTTACTTATAGTGTTGGTTCCCATAATCCTTGTCCTGAAGTTTGTATTTCCTCTGCACAACTGCAAGTCATCTCCACTCTCCCATTGGTGCTGCTATCATGAGCAGTCCTTTGTCATTTTTATGGTGACCAATTTCAAGTGCATGACTAAACAGGGTGGTAAGAGTCCATAGATTGCAGCAAGCCCTTCCTGGCAGGCCAGCTTTTCCCCAGCCACATGCAGCAATGCTAGCTCATCTCCTTTATCTGCAGAGTTAATAGTAAATGTATAAAAATGCATGGAAGACAACTTTACACTCTTCCTTGGGTTGTTACTGTTGATCTTGTTGCTCCTGCAGAGTTTGCCCCTGTTTGTGTGGGTCATAAATAAAAAAAAAACAAACCTGACAAGACCTTATTTCTGTAAGAGATTTAGAAACATAGAACATCCCAAACTGGAAGGGACCCACAGGGATTATCGAGTCCAGCTCCTGGCCCTGCACAGGACATCCCAAGAGTCACACCCTGTGCCTGAGAGCATTGTCCAAAAGCTTACTGAGCTTTGTCTGGCTTGGGGCTGTAGCACTTCCCTGGGGAGCTGTTCAGTGCCCAAACACCCTCTGGGTGAGGAACCCTTTTCCTACTATCCAGTGTAAAATTTCCCTGACACAACTTCAGGCCATTCCCTCCAGGTTCTGTCACTGTCTCCACAGAGAAGAGTTCAGTGCCTGCCCCTCCTCTTCCCCTTATGTAAAAGCTGTAGATGAGTTGACTCCCCTCTGCTGTCTCCTCTTTTCCAGGCTGAACAGACCAAGTTCAAGACCTCAGCTACTCATCACTTGCACCCCCTCCAGACCCTGCACCCTCTCAAGACCTCTCTGCCTCCACTTAACACCACTCCTTGAGAATGGCTGTAGTTCTGTCTATTGGCCAGCTCACACAGGTTGTAAATTTAACATCTTCATACATAGGACGTTAGGGTTCATGCTGATCTGATCACTAATTATTGTTTTGTTGGTAAGATGTCAGGCTGCTGGGGAAGATGACAGCTTCAGAGCACAAAAAATTGGCAGAGTGTGTTCTGCACCTTCAGCTTAGCCCTTTTTAGCCCTTTTTAAGAAGGACACAGTGAGAAGACTATATAACAATATGTATATAACTAATATAACAATAACTATATATATATAAAACGAAATACATAAAACTATATAACAGTAACAGGTATGTGGTTTTTACAAAAAAATTGGCAGGAACTCCAGGTCCTGGTACTACAAGGAAATGGAAGTGGAATTTTTGCCTTTGGAAAAAAGAAAATAATCCCAGATTTAAAAATGTAGAAATCTACAGCCCATCTACCTGTAGCTGACCCTTATAATTTCAACAAGTTATAAACATGATCACACAGACTGTGCTCCAATCGTAGAAGAAAATAATTTCAGTATACAGCAGCGGTTTCTGAGAAAGGGAATAATCAAAATAAATTGAATTGCTCACGTTTTGAATGGGCTTTGACACTGTATTGCAAAGATAATATTTACCACAAAACTCCTAAACTTTTCTTGCTTCCTAGTACTTATTTCAGCAGCTGGTAATCTATAATTATGTATTTACATAAAAGAATTGTTTCTTCCAGTGCTGTCCAACACGTAACTCTGTAAACTTGTAAAATTCTATACCTTAGTTCCATGGGCAGAAATTACAGCAGTAGTCATGTCAGACTTCTCTGTCACATTATAGGTTTTAAATTAATTTTTTTTTCTTTTTGTCCAGTACTGCACTTTACATGTTCTAGTAAAAGGTGCCCCTGCCCATGGCAGGGGGGTTGGCACTAGGTGATTTTTAAAACCCCTTCTAACTCCAAAATTCTATTTTCTATGATATATTTGGTTCTTCCCTTTAATTTGGGGCAGATTAGTACAACTACATTGCTTGCACAACCCAGGAGACACATCATCCATCCCTCCAATAACCCTGACATGTTCTTTTATAAGCAGTGTAAGCAGGGGGAGGAAATATTATTAGGAGAAAGGAAATGAGTCCAGAATCCCCGAGGTTAAAAGGCTTTGAGTACGTGTGTGTGCCTGTATGTTGATACTATGGAGATCCTCAATAATTGCTTTGTAAAAGCTT
>WBND01001323.1:33954-59746 GCA_013398595.1 Tychaedon coryphoeus
CATAATTCAGAGGAGCCTGAAAAAGCTCTATATTTATTTGTTAAGAAGAAGAAAAAAGTAAAAGGCAACCTAATGCTAAGATCAGCCTAAGGAGTGAACCTATATTAAGTGAAAGCTTTTAATATGCAGAAGGGTACTGGCAAAACTGAAATCACTGGTATTCAATTTTACTGTTTTAGCTTCTTCTGTGCGTTAAAAATATTTAATAATCAGTAATATCAATTGTCAGAGAAATTCTTCTGAAATAAAGAATTATTTCAGTGGAATGTGAAGCAGGTTAGTAAGGCTGGTGGCTTTTGAATGAATGGCTTTTGATGAGGAGGCAGACAGTATGGAAAACAAATTTCATCTTCAGAATTACAGCCTTGTTGTCAAAACTCATAGTGAGTTGTTCAATTAATTCTGTAACATACTTGGACAACTGCATGACATAATCTGCTGACCTTTCAAATGACACATGTAAAAGGCCCATGACACTGACCTGAGGATTGTAACTTATTTTTCACCGTGTACCAAGGGTTTATAAATTTTAATTGTTCAAGCAAAGATTTAACAAGTGCCTGAGTGCTTGCTGACCCTCTAGTTCTCACCATGGGCTTACATGTTTCACTGATGAAGCCACTACCACTGGCTGGATGCTTCGGGCTGCATAAAAAAAAAAGTCATAATCTTTCTTTACTTCTGCACTGGTAGACAAAATAAGAGCATTGTAGGCTGGACACTAACCACCTGTGAGGAAAGACATTTGTTTCATTTGGGTTTTCCAGGAGGTATTGAGAATTGTGCTTGTAGAGTAGCATCCCACTAAAGCAGAGAATAAATCAATAAAAAAGTTTGCAGTTCTGTGTTGTTCCAGTAAAGAGGAAGGATTGAAAAAAAATACCATAAAAGACAGAAAGAATTTATTTCAGGTGGACACTGACAGCTAACAAACAATAATGATAATGAATATATCCACTAGAGAAGGAAGAAAGAAAACAATTAAGATAGCAACATCACAAAAAAAATTAAATTATGTATGTCTATCTCTTGTGTTCAGAGACCAGTTATAGATTAAGAGCTCAAAACAACTGTTTCTTTACATGTGGAAACAGATGGATAGACTCAAGGGCAGCCTAACCTAGCCTGCTAAAGTAAGTAAACAGTGCTTCTCCAGTTTTATGTATTTCCTTCATATTTCAAGAGAAATAATCTTTGCCTCCATAAGGTTTTGAGTCATGTCTGGTTCATTCTCAAGAGAGCTGCCTTGCCAAAATCTTAGTCACTCTGTTTCTTCAAAAACACAATGCTGCAATTACTCTCAGTCCCCAGTATTAGGAAATAGCCTCCTGCCTTCTGGTTACTTTTCCTCTGACCCAGTGGGCACAGAGTCAAGGGCTGAGGATGCAATTCCCTGCTCTGGATGGCTGCAGACAGGCACTGCAGGTAATGTGATGGAGATTGTTTCTGGACACACACCAGCACCAATCCGAGTCAAACATCTCCAAATGATCCCCATTATGGATTTGTAGTCACATATTTCCAGTTTGCAAATTTTCTCTGGGATGCTGATAAACACTACAAGTACTCAAACTTTTATTTCTTGGATGAAAAATTTCAGAATTCATTGCTACAGTGCCAGGTTTTCTGCACACTTTGTACAAATTATCTTCTAAAAGAGAACATTGTAATTTGGAAAACTAAGAAAAAGGTGAATAGTTTTCCCATATTTACTGGTAAATGCCATTTTTATAGGCATCAACTTGCTGCCTCTTGATCATTCAGGGATGTGCAAGCACTCACTTTGCAGTCAGCTGTGTCTTTTTGCACAAAAGGAGGAGTATAATCTGATAATGTAAATAACAGCAATGCCAACAAAGATTCCTGGAGTTTCTCCCCAGGGTCTTCCATGAGACACACATCTATTTGCTAAATAATCTGTGATTATGGTTCTTACAGTCATGAACTTCTTTCAACCTAAATATTTCCCTCTTTTTTTATATTAGTTCTCCTGCCAGATAGACCTTACTTTCATCTTCCCTTGCCATAAAAAAAGGGAGAAGTCTCCTGAACATAAATGCTTTTCTTCTCCCAGTCCACATCTCCCTCCTCTTCTTGCTGAGCATGAAATTACATCAGTTAAGACAGTTAAAGCCCTTGTCAAACCTGCTTCTTCACTTAACTGTTCCAGATAACTAAGCCAGGAAACACAGCTGGCCTTTATTACACAGCTGTGGCATCACAGGAACACTGAGGGAAATGGAAATTTCTTTCCAGTGCTTGCCAGCTCTGCCTTTCTGCAGCACAAGGTTTCTTGTGGCTGCACCTTTCTGCACACAGACATCTGAAACTGGTGAGATGGGGAACTCAGTCTGACAGCATCCTTGGCTCCAGCCAAGAAAAGCTGGTGGCAGTACAGAAGTGTGCTGGCCTCAGACTTTGGAATGAACTGGTAATTTCAGGTTTAGCCTGAAAGGAGCACTCTTTTCCTTTGAGTGTTTCTTAGAGTTTACATCACACCACTCTCTGTGCAACAGTGAAAAGCAGCAGCCTGAGCAGCACAAACAGGCATTTATGGCAGTGTTAAGTTTTTATTTTAAAAATACCTCAAATGTGACCTCCCAGAAAAAAAAAGTCTAACTCTTCTCACCAGAAATTATTTTTTTCAAAACTAGAAGTCTGAAAAACTGAACAGGAACTCTGTACGAGTTGAATATCGTTGACTTGTATTTTATTAATAATTCCTTAATGAGCATTTTGTCCCCTGTGGGTCTCTGCTAACCTTCAACTCTTTCCACAGCTTTGCAAACGAATATAATTACTGGTCTCAACTTTTGCAAAATATCAGCAGCCAAAACTGGTGGCTGATGCAAACTGCCATGATTGGTCCTTAGGCAACCTTACTGCATTTATTGCTGATGACTTTTGGAGAGCCACACAAACCCAGCACACCCCCCGTATCTCAAACCCCTTCTTGCTCCCTTCCTGGCACCCCACACCTGAACACCTGGCTGCAGGAAATCTGCTCTCACACTTCATCCAAATTTAGGCCTGTTACAGAAGGCACAAGTTTGCTGCTCTTTGCCTCCTGGGATGCAGCTTCAGAATCCCTGAGTATTCCTTGGAGTAGAAGCCAAGCAGAAGAGCTGCCAGAATCCCCAATCCAAGGAGAACTTGTGATGCCACTGCTGTTTCAGCATTACTGGTGATTAAGCAGCATGTTTGTAGCAGCCCTTTGAGCCAGGCTGGAAGCAGCTGAGTGTGTGTTAAGACATCAGTGTGAGGGGCACAAATAAAAGAGAACTCTTTTGAATGTTAGTCTGTCACCTGAGCCATTAGCTGTCCTTCCACCTTTCTGCAGCTATTTTGCATGATCAGTGCTTAAAATCTGGAAGTCCTTGTTATACAACTGGCAAGTATTTCAGACCTTTTTGCCCCTTTTCCTCAGTTTTTTGACCAAGTTTTTCTTCTTGTTTAGATTTACTGGAGAAGAATCTTGGAATATACAAGGCATCCAAGTAATGCCTGTGGACATGGAAGAATTATTCCAAAAAGCTCTTATCACAAATATGCATCTCAAACTGCTCTTCCAGAAGAAATTTTCTAAAATCAGCAATGTTACAAAATACACAAGGAAGGAAGGAAGGAAGGAAGGAGAGAAAGAGAGGAAGAGAGAAAGAGAGAGAAAGAAAACTTCCCACCTCCCACACACTGCACTGACTAGTGCACTGACTAAAGGTTTAATATACTTAATAAATTTGGTATGCATGTATTTCATTAAAGACTGAGATCATTCAGTTTTCATTAATACACTTTCATTAATACAGCTGTCCAGAGAGAACTATGGCTCATACATGGGAGCCTATTCAAATCCTCCAGATGCTGCAGTATTCCCTCCTGAAACAAGGGAAAAAAATAAAGGGGGAATAGAGAAAAAAAAAAAAAGACTTAAATTACACAGCAAGTAATGGAGAGACAGTTATTAGCAGTGGGAGCTGCTCCTTGAAATAGCAGAAAGCAGACCTGTGCATTTGCAGAAAGACAATTGTGAAATAAAGTGTTTAAAAAGGACTGTTTGGGCAATGAAGGAGTAGGATCAGCCCAGTCCTCTGTGTTCATTTACACCCTCTACTCTCTTTATTAGATAATCTGAAAATAATGTATGAGATAAAAGCAACACAAATAAAATGAAGGATTCCTCATGTCCCATTATAAACAAACCAAGTGTAGGCACAATGTTTGCTTTGTAGATTATATAAAATATTTATTAGGAAGTAAAGTGCTCAGTTTTACAGATCAATACATTCTTGATCATTGTAGAAGACTTGCATAATTAACAGCTTCCTAATAAGACCAAACACTGTACATTACTATGCAAAAAACTGTACCTTTGTAATAAGTGACAAATGATAACTATAATCTAAAACTGAAAAATGCATCAATAAAATGTTTGTAACATCTGTCAAGTGGCAATGCACTGACTGCAAGGCCCACTGTCAACACACACGGGTACCCCATGGAAACTTATTGCACTTCAAGATGAAGTTTGTTATCAAGTAACGACACGTTACAGAAATACACCCCAACAAATGCAGCTACTAATGCAAACACTTTCATAATAAACATATAATACAATAGAAAGGTGAACTGAGTGACTGAATTTACATTTTGAAAGACACATTTTGGATAGGAATATAAAGAAAAGGCTCTGTATATTTAAATTGCTTTGGTATCATTTTTTCCATTTTCCTCGCACACCAGCTGGCAATGTGTACAGCTGGTGTTTCTTTTTGGTCTGTTTGTTTATAGTCAGAAATGGAGCTCAGAACTGAAAAGCTTTCCTCAGAAAGGCTTCTGAGGTGTAAAATCCTTCAATAAAGGTAAGAGACAGCTTAATCTGAATGCCCTCATCCCATACAAATGCCCTACCCACTGTGCTGTGCACTGTTTTGGCAAGTTCACGAGGACTCCTGTGACAGGGTATGAATTTCTTCCCAGTACAGGACAAAATAACTCACACAAGAACCACAATCTGTTCTCCTCCATAATTCTGTTCCAGAGACACAGCTACTATGAAATTCCAAAGCTGAATTTCCTCCTCTGCCACCTTACATTAATAAGGTTTGTGCGTACAGTTTCTCACAAAATTAAAAATGGAAAGGCATGAATTCTGTTCAGTTTTAGCAAGTTCCCTGGTTAGAGGAAAGGCATTCTGAGCCACTGCTCATCCAGAAAATGCCATTGCAAGAATACATGGAACATGGAAGCTTTGCCTAAGCAGCATTCCCACAAGAATGAAGAGATAACTGCTTGTTGAAACAGAAGGCACCAACATAACACAAGCTACTTATACTTTGTTAAACTAGCTTTTTTTCCTTTAAATACCCTACTAATAGCTGAGATGTAGTCGATTATGTAGCTGTCCATCATCTTTTTCACCAGCTCTCAGCCTTTAACCACCAGACAACTGACATCTTCAGGAAAAAAGCACAATTGACAGGCTCCCTCCTAAACCAGCATTCCACACATGGAAAAATATTGCTAGGTAAAGCTCCAAGCACTGTCTCAGTGCTCTTTATAGGAAACCAACAGAATTGCAATGTTGCATGTCCTTGTCAAAAATAAAGCTTCAATGACACAAAGCAGAGGGAATTAAATACTAAAAACCAGTGATTATACTACAAAGACCTTCCCAAAGGAATCCTGGGCTGCACCTCAGCAGAAAAATCTGTGCAAAAATGTACCTAATAATTTTACAAGCAGTTTAGTTAAATGTAAATACAGACCACATAGTTGAGATGTGATTAGAACTTCACATGGCACAAGATCAGATTTTCCCAATTGTCAGAAACTTCTCTGCCCCTTTCCCTGCCACATCCAAGGAAAAGAGTGTTTTTTAATTTTGTGTGCTTTTAAATAATTTATTTTCTGCAAAGTAGCTGTATTTATCTAAGAACCTCTGGAATGTTTATCCCAGAAACATTTAAATCATGAAAACAAAGCATTAAAAAATGGGCACTTGGAAACACAGCTGAAAATTATTATGCTAGTTGGGTGTGAAGAGGCAGCTCTCAAATATTTCTTCCAAAATGCTACTTTTAATGCATTCAGTTTCTACCAGAGAATGATGTAATTTACAGTTGTACAAACTAAGTGCACTTTTTTCTGCTTAAAGAAATGTACCTCTCAAAACAGGAAAAAAAAAAGGAGTATTTTAAATTAAGTAAAACAATAGTATACCAAGATTAACTCAGAAGGACAAGTAGAACTCATATTTTTAAAAAAAATGCTGTTTTATCTGTCAGCTGGTATAATGAATAAGACAGACTGATACCATATTATTTAAAAATATGCTTTTAAAAGCCTTTAAAAATTGTATTTTCCAAGAGGAAACAGAAAATATTAATAGCCTTTTAGTGAACCAGCCACTGCACATTATTTTTTCTGAAGCTTGCTGCCCTTGTGCAAGTGTTCCCAATAATATTTTTACAGAATCAGATTTCTGTCCTGGTGGATTTTGTCCCACTTGATATTCATTCTGTTTCCTGCATTTCAGTTTCTAAGGGTGACACTCTCACTGGTGGCATTACACATGGCTTACACAGGCCTCAAAATGATTTCTGGGGTGAATATTTACTTTTTTCCCCACCAGTGAAAGATGTCCTCAGTGTCTGATCAGAATGATCCTGTCACACTGGGGGATTTGCTGGCTGAATACTTATGGGAATGTTTTTAGGGGAAAATGGACATGTAGTGATACAGATACGTAATGAACAAGCCGGGAAAGGGATATGAATGCTTTTATGGGCCTGAGCCAGGCCTGTAGCTTTGCCTTTGAAAAAGAGATAAGAAGAAGCTGCAGCCTAAGAAAACAAGGGGTGAGACAAGAAGAGCCAAAGGTGAGAGGTGAATGACAAGGAACTCCAAAGCCAGTGAAAAGTAGAAAAGTCTAACAAAAATATGTTTGCCTCGTGCAAGAAGGCTTCTACCAATGATAAGCTGTGTGACCACGTGCAGGGGGAGAGAAATTGTGTATTAGGGTTAAAGAGAGCAATAAAGTGGCATTTGCTTCATTCATATCGAAACGTGCAGCGTCCAGCTCTTCACCTTCTCCAATACTGACCCAAAACATCTGGAATCACCTCCAAACTACACGTGGATGTTGCTGCCCCCGTTGGCTGCTGCTGCCTCGAGGCCATCAGACTGGGAGGAGGACGGCCTGGAGCTCCTGGAGCGGGGCTGCCCGCTCGGCCCCAGCGGCGTTCCCAGCCGATGGCTCATCTGCGAGGCCGTGTCGTCCGACTCCCAGCGCTCCAGCTCCTCCCGCACCAGCCGCTCCATCTGCTCCCTGTGCAGCTCGCTGTCCCGGCCCAGCCTTTCGTCCTAAACACATCAAAACACACCAGCTGGAAGGGCGCTCTTGGATCCCAGAAACCTGGAGCTTTCTGGGCTTTCTCCCCCTGGAGAGCACTGCTTTTGACCTGAGGCCTCGGAGAAGGCTTCCGAACAAAAGTGATGGAGTTAAAATCACAGGTGTGTAGTTAAACAGAAGTGTGTGCTTTCACATGGTGAAGGGTTTTAAATCTGAGGTTTTTATAATACAGTAATATGAATAGGACAAGATGGAGGATTTTGGGTGGTGTCTCTTTTGGTGCTCATCTTCCTTCTTCTTCATGGTTTCAGGTAGTAGCTTCTGGTTGGACAGTTAGGGCCACACTGAGGGTCATGGGAAGTTAGTTACTTGGAATGTTTTAAATTTCATGTTTTCCTAACACCTTACTGAATCACTCACCACTGCCAAAGCACACACCTCCTCGTTACCACCACTCCTTCAATCCTGCCAAGCCAGGCACTGGGAAGAAGTGCCAACAGAAAGGAAGACATGCAGGCTATGACCAGACCACAGAGAGCGAGTTTCTTACCTCTGTCACTCCATCTAACAGCCTTCCCAACACATCTCTCCTTTTCAGCTTGGCCCTCTCCATGGCTTCCAGCTTCACGATGACGGCATCGATCTTGGAGACAATGCTGCCGATGGAATGCTCCATGCGATCCACGCGCCTCATGAGTCTGGGGGCAACAATGGGAGCTTCAGCGACTCACACACTGCCCAGCCAGCAGAGTTCTGGCATGTCAACACACACAGCAGGCAAGGATGAGACACCCCTGTTACCTAAGCACGCCTCCGGCTTACCACAAACCAGTCCTACCGTCCAGGAGGGACCACAGCCAGGAAGTTAAACAGGTGCACATGGGGAAAAAAGGTACATTTACTGTCGCTGCTCTTAGGGCATCATCACAAAAATTTGTTGGCTCCAGTCACACAATTCTTTATTCAGCTAGTCTTGCTGTAATTAATTAATATGGAGATCTATTGCTTTGGACAAAATACACACTCACGAGTAACTTAATCTTATTAGAAACAACCATTGAAGTTCTCACTGTACCTAAAATAAACTCAAGGGTTTACTACTTAAAAAATCAGAAAAGTCTTTTCTGGTGTTAATGGTAACATGATCCTTTTCTCTGACTTTTCAGTGATGAGGTTTTAAGGATAGGGGTTTTGTTGCTGGCTTTTTTTTGTTTATTCTGATTTTCTATATTCTAACCAACTCCCATGAGGCTCTCTAAGGCACTCCCACTTCGGATATGATTTGAAAGCTACTAAAAGGAGTGACTTATGCACAACAAATCATAGCACTTGCTTTTATTAATAATTTGATTAATATGAAGGAGAGTATACTATATAACCCATAGAAGAAAACCCACAATAAAAACAAAAAAACAACAACCAAAACGCAACATGCAGCTTTGTCCCCCTCAGAAGGATAAACTTACACTTGGAACTCTTCATAGGAAACCCCACTAGAGCTGCTGCCCCTCCTCCTGGAGCTGTGCCCGCTGTCCTCATCCTCATCCTCCTCGGAGTCGTCCAAGCTCCGGGGGAAGCTGCGGCTGCTCAGAGGCCGTGGCAGAGAGCTCCTATCCAGGTCCAGATCCTCCTTTGTGAAAACACAAGCCAGAGAGACAGAGAGAAGATGTAAAAACTTTCACCTGTACATGTGGGATGCTGGTGTCAAGGTCAAAGAGCTCCTCTATCAGCTCCCCTGTGCCTTTTTACAGCTCTGCTCAGACAGCCAGGAATGATAGCAACAGTGAAGGGAAACAAGAGGATTTTTCTGAGGCTGAGCACAGGCAGCAGACTGGCAGACAGTGCTGGTGGCATCCCACTCCTAATGCTGAGCTCACCCTCTCTTTCTCCAGGTCATCTCTCATCTGCTGATGTTCATGCTCTGTCAATTCCTGGTCCCCATCCTGATCATATTTGGTAAATATTGCTTCAATTTCTGCATCCGTGTGCCCCTTCCTGAAAAGGCAGTAAAAGCAGCTCCTTTACTTTCTATTTTTCAGATGCTGAAAGAACTCTGTGTCCTAGAAAACATTTCATTTCAGACAGACTTTCATCCTCAAGGCAAAGACATCCCAGCATTGCCTAAAAATTCACAACACTGATAAAAAAAGTCAGTCCTTACCCTTCATTTATTAAAGCACCAATTTTTCCTACATTGAACTTTTCTCCTTCACAACTCCCTTCTATCTCTCCTTAATTTGTACCCTTGCCTTGGACTCCTGACTGTCCACAAACTCCTGCAGTGGTCTGATAGAAACATTACCAGTTCCTCAAAGGCCTTAGGTCTCTGCTTCCTCAGAGATTTCTGTGTTTTTCTTCCCAAAACACAGAAAGTTCAAGGAGGTTGGGCCCCAGAGCTCCAAAAACCTTTCTCTGGTGTGGGATGCCAATAGTGCAGAGAAAAATACTCTGGTGTGTGTCTTTATCCACATTAGTGTACTTCTGCTAGACGAAAATCACATCAAAATTTAACATCCCATTCCCCGGGAATACTGTTCAAAGAAAGAAGTAACAACTCCCTTACCCTTTGAGATCCTGCCGGAGCTCATCAAAATTGAGCTTCCCTCCACCTTGTCTCAGACTTTCTGAAATGTCATCAACAGTAGTTTTCTTCAGTTTAAGTTTGATCATGGCTTTATTGTAGCCCTAAAAGAGAAAGTGAAATTTTGTTGTTTCTCATGACACGAGATTTCTGATAACTTTATTGATTACAGAAATCAGCTACTGTACAATCTCATTCAGTGTATTCAGTGTGATCATTCAAGGCAAAATCTCAGATGACTGAAATACATTGTGATGGGAAGTTTTCACTCAGCTCAGATTAATTTATTTTAACTGAGATGTGTACTCTCACCAGCTGCTGCCAGCTTTACTTTGTACAGTTTATAAAGTATTTTATGAAATTAGTTTAGATGTGAGGAATAAGATGTCAAACAAACAGAACATTACATTTACCTTCCTGATAAGGTCAGATAATTCCATTTCTGCCTTCTGTTGTGCCATATCTGATTTGACTTCAGAGTAGGTATCATTGATAATGGCCAAAAACATGTTCTGTTCATAAGAGAAAAAAAAATGCTGAAATTTCAAATTTCAACAAGACTGAGCCCTACTACTCCTATGACCTTCTTGTGCAGACTTTAACATGAATTTTGTTTTAAAAGGCCAGAAGGAAATGATGGTCTGTTTAAAAAGAAACTAACATCCAGAACTTGATATTGAAATATGATGTGCTGCAGTATAAAAAATTTTAATCAGCATCACTGGTTATTAATATAACTGGAGAATTACTTTCCAGAGAGGGTTCACAGCTACACAGAGCAGTGGCAGTAAACCCTGCATGGCCAAACTTACACAGGTAACAGCTCTGAATTAATCCAGGCAAAACAGCTGGAAACAAGAATGCCCGAGGAATCAAGTCAACTATTCATCCTGTAACCAGCACAAGCAAAAGGTTCTGATCTAGTTATAGCTCTGCTTGCATTTCAAACTGAAGATAAAATAAAAAAGCTTAAAATCAGGCACTTGGCATTTATGGCATCAACTCTGAAAAGAGCTCTTTCTTGTTCAGAGAAAGGAGAAAATGTTGGTCTCACTAACCCTGTGTCAAGCATGTAACTTAAACCATGCTGCCATTACAGAAAGGTTCCTGCTGCACATGGAATAAACATGACTGAATTGCAAATTGCATACTCATGTTCAAAAAGAACTACTAAATTTACTGGCATGTTCAATGTAGAAAGGCAGTGTTATCCTCTGTTTCCTCACGGATTTAACAAACATGCCTTGGAACAATCTTTCAGTGCTGTATCTTTATGCATCCAAGCCCAACACCAGACAAGTAAGAGGTAACTTAACAACTCACTGTTGTGCTATTTTTTGCTGCTATTTTGCCCAACTTTAAGAGTTGTTGTTTACTGCCCATCTCCCCTAACTTAATTTTCAGGTGTCAGACTGGTCTCGATAGACTTGCATCAACATCTCATTCAGGGTAAATGAGAGGCTTTACAGATATTTAAAAAAACAACAAATTACAGTATTTTGGATAACCTGCTCTGCCTTCACCTTCCAGTGCTTTTCTGTTGCCCCTTAGAAGAAGGATATTTCTCTCCCTTGCTGGACACTAGACTGTTCCTCTGGAATGTGTAAGGTGCTACAAAGCAAATAGGAAACCTGCTTTATGTGAACGTTTGGCACACAGTGACACATATGTTATTTTCCCATTGAATCCTGGTCCATCTCACTAAACACTTGTATTTCTCACAAAACACTTAAAATTCTCTGCTTCCTTACTAGTTAACACCCAAGATAAAGTCTTTTCCCACAAATAAAATCTGAATGCCATTCCTCTTCATCTCAAATAGTAATAAAAAGTTGCACTAAGGGTCACTAAATAACATTAAAAATTATTATGATAAAGGAATGCTCTTGCAGCAGGCAAAGCTGTGTGTGGCATGTTGTAAACACAACCAGCCACACATTAGAGCACTTTATGAACCAAGAGACTGCATGGAACATTGCAGCCACTTTTCACCAAAAGAGACAGTCTTGCTGTGTATGCCAACCAGCCACTATTCAGATTCTAGAAATAAAATTAATGATAAAAATAATTAAAAAAAAAAATTAAAAACCACAATGTGGAGCACTACATGAGAATGACAGAAAGCACACAATGCAAATCAATTTTAAATAAGGAAAAAAAGGAAAGAGTGTAGTGACCAGCCATGTAGCAGTCAGGCCCCTTCATGGGCCATACACTCACCTACATCAGAAAAAACCCCACAAGTAGCAGGAGGAATCAAAGGACAAGTGATGCAAAAAGAGCCACTGACCCACCCCACATAAACAAAGTGTACATACCAAAAGAATGAAGAACATAAAGAACACAAATGTAGTGAAATAAATGGGTCCCAAAATCCGATTAGCTTCTTCAACCTCTGTGAAGTTGAAGTCTCCCAAAATGATGCGGAACTGAGTAAATCTTAAAAAACAAAACATATCCAGGAGTTGAAGAAAACATTGCTGGAGCTGTGCAAGGACTCTCAAACTATTTTATTCTAGCAGTGTGACTGATGGACTGCAGAGAGGTCTGCACTGTTGTAACACTTTACAGGGACTGCAAAAATAATTCATCAAGCACATCTATAGGCATAACCAAATCTACAGTCAGGTGCCACACACAAAACAAAACCATGGTAGTTACTTCTCCCTTTTGGTCACAACAGGAAGCAGAGCAAACTAAGTTACTTCTGTGAAGCTCTGAGACCCACTCCCATCTCTCTCACACACAAACAACCCCAACTCTCTCCCTCTAAGCTGGAAGAAGCTTGGCAATTTACAGCACCATCAGGATATTTACAGTTCCTTCGCTTCTCTGCAAGAAACTCTTTGCAATACTGCCCAGTGTAAGGGAGCAGGGGAAATCAGCGACTGAACAACCTGTTAATTGCCCCAGTTACAATCAGGTTATGTTGCACCAAATTAGCCAAGAAAAAATTGATTTGCAATCTTATATTAAGTCCTCTCTCTCACCTGGATTCCAGATACTTACAGATTTTGTGGTTGACTAAGATGGACTCTGAGTCAAGCAACTGTGAACACTATCAGGAATATCATCCTTATTATGCATCCAACATTTCAATAAACATTTAACCACTGAACATGGAGTCATTGTTATGTCTAGGAATGCAACTAACTTCTGTAAAAATCGTATCACACCAACCCAGCCCAATATTTTTAGCTCACTGCTATATTTAATCTCACAGCAATAACACTGACATAAAAAAAATATAAAAATGTGTTTGCTACCAGGTTATATCAACAGCAGTGTGCCTGAAGCTTATCTGCTTAGATGGATGTCACAAGATTTGCCTCTGATAAAGCAACCAATTCACCAATGCACCAAAATCTTCTTTGCATTTTTTATACCTGTACTTACATGCAGTCCTGGAAAGTACTGAAGTCATCAATTTGAGTGCCAAAGACAAGATAGGCCAACTGAGCATACGCTAAGAAAATAATAAAAAACATAATGGCAAAGCCAATGACATCTTTGACGCAGCGAGACATCGTGGTGGATAACTGGCTCATTGTTCTGTTGAAGTTAACAAATTTGAAAAGCTGTTAAAAGAAAAAAAGAAAAAAAAAAGCTGAAAAGACAAGGAAGACAACTTCTTAACATAATTTCTTTCCACTCTTTTACATGAGATGTCTTACTGAACATGGCTGGAGACAAAGCAGTACCCAGTAAGAATTACTGACTTATCAATTAAGGAATAATAAATCGTTTCCTAACATGTGTGCTGACAAAACACAAGCACTGACTATGTCTTCTAGACCTAAATAAGAGCTGACTAAACCTGTAACAAATTATATCTTTGCTTTTCCTCTACAAGAAGTTCTGTTCTGACTTTCCGAGTCTGTTTTGACTTTCTCACATAATTGACTTTGAAAGAAACATAAGTAAACCTCAAATAATGTGTCTCATGAAACTCAGAATGCTGCTTACATTCTAATGTTAGAACACAGATGTGTGTCTTGGAATTACCTTAATCCAGACAAAAAACACTGTGACTGCAGCAATGTTGTTGAACTGCATTTGCCAATATGCCAAGGGCTCAAAATTGGGGAATGAGTTCTGATCTTCCAGCAGCTTCTTCAGGAGCATATCAACAGTTGATGTCCTATAGATGCTAATTCCTATAGCTACCACAGACAGCTGAGGACAAAAGAAACACACACATTTATAAAAGGTGATCAGGGTTTTAAAACAACTTGCTTGAGACATTCATGTCAGATAAAGTTAAGATAGAAGGAACTTCATGCATTTCACAGTAAAACCATTATAAAAAATGCATTTCACAGTAAAACCATTCTGGACTACAAACAAATAGTCTGGGAGTAAGAAAATTTAGACGTCTTCTCCTTGCCACAGGTGAAGAACAAGAGGACAGTGACACCTAGAAGGATTAGAGAAGTGATGCTGTCACAGAACAAAATATAAGGAAGGGAATATGACAACACAAACAGACAAAGGTGAAAAAGAACAAAGCAGGAAGACAGCAGTAGCCAAAAAGGTACTAGTGTTTCTCCAGAGCAGGGTGAGCAGTACTCCCAGAACAAGCAACAGCTGAGAAGCTGCAGTTTTACCATGGAAATTTCTTGCTTTGACTTCTGCAAATGTGCTGTTCATTACTGTAAGAGAACACTTCACCACATATAGGGAATCATAAGTACATAATCCTACACTTAAACAATGCCCCTCAGGCAAGGCGTAAACACAGAATTCTGACCTCTTGTGTGAACCGAATTTTACACTCACATTTGAATACTCTCCACTGACTGTAACAGCAAAGCATCTTATCCCTGCCCAACCATTAAGTGTAAAAACCAGCACACAGCTCATGTAAACATCCTCCTAAGCAGCCCTTCATTTACAAAGCAATGTGATAAAATATGATTTCCCTGGATTACAAATACTGGCTTCAAGACTTGAAACTTTTCATTAATCCAAGCCTGAAGATACAAAATGAATGTGGGACTGGAATTGTTTCAGCATTTCTGGCTTTGTATACTTTTGGTAAGCACAGCTTGATCTGAGTCCAGAGAGAATTATATTATGCAGCTTTATATCCAAAGCTCATGTTTTCTGGTGCACTAAGATTACTGATGTGCAATATTGTCCACTTAACCAACACAGCTGCTAGCACTCTACAATTCTAGGGCACTTCTTCAAACTTGGTATTAGCTGGTGAGTATTTAATACCACAACAAATCTCCTTGTGGTTCTTTGCAAACATATTCAAATCCCAGTTCCATTCCTTGAAATGCAAATCACTTCTTTAAAGATGATTTTCTTACTTGAAAGCCAGTGCAATAGTCTGTACTAGATATGTAGAAGAGAAGGCAAGCTTGTCACCTCCAATAAAAGCTAAGTCTGCATAAACAAAAACTGTGAAAAAACATGATGGATAAATACTCTAACTTTGCACCTGGTTGAAACCACCGAAGACAGAGCAACCAACTTTGCAAAACATACCAACACAGACTAAAATTGTCTTACTCAGACTGAATAGCCTAATAGTCTGTAAGTATCCTTCCTAATGATGGTCCTATAGCTTAAAACCACAGTAGGAACACTGAGTAATTCATGTCTCCCACAAAGAGCACTTTAAAAAGCAATTTTAGCCTGATTACAAAGGTTACTTACCACAATGATAAGGATGTCAAGGCAATTCCAAAGACTTCTGAAGTAGCGCAGTCTATGAATGCGAATTTCTAAGACCTCTTCCACCATATAATACAGAACAAAAAGACAGAAGGACATTTCACAGGCTGCCAGGAAAAAATCAAAAGTGGAGATGTAATGAATCAGCCTCACAGGCTGAAACTGCCAAGATGTAACCAGGCCTCCAGTGGCTGGAAACTCCACTAGCAACCTGCATTTTAAAAAAGGCAAAGAAAAAATAATTTAATTTAACCAGAACTGATGAAAAGCACTACTAAAAGACACGTGGGTTTATTTGTGTAATTACCTAAATAATAGAAACAAACCCACATATGATTTCAGAGAAAACACCACACAAAAGTTGCAAAAGTGACCACGCTTAATTTTGACTAAAACTCAAAGCCTTTCAGGAAAAGTAAAGAAACATAAAGATTTGTTTTCAGCTGTGCCTGTTTCATGCTGTCTAAACCAAAAGCTGATGCTTTATACCCATGTATTCACCTGAATAAACCAAGTCTCTAGAGAGGTCTCTTGCAAACTGCACCCAAGGTGTTGTGGCACCAGGAAAGCCAGGACAGACTCCATGAGGAGTCTCACTTCTTTGACAGGGAGTCATGGCATTTCAGTTGTCTGTCCCCTTTACACAGAACATACACTTACCTATGTCCCCAAAAGAAAACCCCAAGTCCACAACCCACACTGTACAACTGTGTGGCTCTGTTGTGGTTCTGTTCATACCTGACCACGCAGAATAGGTTGATGTTTGCATTGTACACAGAGAAATCAATGAAGGCTGCTCTGGTCCCTCTGTCCAGCCACAGGTTCTTCTTCAGGCTGGCAATCTGCAGAGCTGTCACTTCTCTGGTCCTCGAGAGGTCCTGGTAATAACCAGCCCCGCTGTACGTGGCAATCAAACCCCAGTGGCTGCTCCCATTCAAATCCTTCTCATTGGTGTATGTCCAGCTAGTTTACAAGTGAAAGAAAGCACATTGGTCTTTCCACCTTCAACTTACAAGTAACAAGAAAGACACCAACAAAACCTGACCAAAACACATGTATTAGTTACTTAAATATGCTTTAATTCAAGAGGTGTTTGCTACAAAGTTTTGATATAACCCCTGAGAAAGAAGGTACAAAATTCCTTTGACTAACACCATAAAACTGAGAAAGAAAGATGGGTTACAAGTATATTAAAAAGTAACTACAGGACACGTATCTACAGGAATGCTACCTACGCAGTTCCATTCCTGAGTCCAAAAGGAGCAGTATCTTCATTAGCTACAGAATAGACATCATAGCAGTCTTTGATTTCATCCTTTAAATCTTCAGGTATGGAGCATGAACCATTTCTGACTTTCAGCTGCCGAATGCGAGGCACCCCTAGGAGCAGGTTCTCATAATAAATGAAGCTTTTGTTTTCTGCCATGGTTTTGTTGTTGTACCACATCTCCCAGTAAAGACCATCCAGCAAAGGGCCTTCTGTGAACTGGGGAAGATGACAGAATTTTAGTTTGCATGTTGCCAGCACTGTTTTTGTAGATCTTCATTCCACAGAAGCGTTAGAATTGCAGCTAGAATTTTTCTGACATAAGACTTTACTATTACCTGTCCTCCAAAGACATCCCACAAACTTGCCCTACTCTGCCCCACCAACATTATTTGAGTTCTAAATTTTCACATATTAAAGGCCTACTTTGTTCCATAGCTTTGACATTGCACACAACTCTTCATGCACAAGCTTGTGCAATCACATTAGGAAATAAGATCCTGAAATTAAATTTACAGCTCATGACAGAACCAGCGAACCACAGCAACAGAGATATAAAACCTTGGGTTTAGATTACCTTCCAGAAGTCATCCATTGTGGACAAAGTTTTGAAATCAGTTCTCTCTGTTTTTGACACAGGTGTTTCCAGGAAGAGCTGTGACATAACCCTTGTATAATAGTACATACTGGAACTCACTGTCCCATAAGTCACTGCAGAAGATTTGGTAAGGAGTGAGAGATAAAGGAATGAGGGAAAGAGAAAGAAAAAAAAAGTACTTTATTTGTTTTGAATACATCAGGTTGTATTTGTACAGATTTTGTAATGGAACTATTAAGCTCCAAAACAAAATCCACACCAAGCAGCATTTATCTTTCAACTGTGATTCAAACACAAAAAGCAGTGAAGGTAGACTGATGAATCAATTTATAATACTCTCTTCTCCTTCCTACACCTCATTCTATTATTAATGCCTCTACCAAAGTTAACCTCAAGGAAAACAAAGGCACAGTTCAGCAGCCTGAGGAGAGGCAGGCAGTGCCTTTTTAGGTGGCTTGTGCTTTACAAAGCATGCATGGAGAACTGGCACAGATGGCACTGAGACCTCAGGACAACTATGCTCTGCTTGAGCAGATAATGACAGTCAACCAGGATACTGCAGGGAATGACATGGATTAGGCAAGAAACCTCCAGCACAGATGTGCACTGCCTTTAAGAGAAACTTCCCACAGAAAATAAATGACTGTGTTACTCTTCTTCCTCACACAGGGCCAAAAATATGGCAGAGGGCCACAGAGCATAAGTTATAAAATGATGTATAAAACTAAGATGGGTTGAGGAAATAGTCCCTGGCATGGGTATTGTTATCACCTGTAAATACTTGAACCACTCTGGCTAAAACTCAGAGGAGTCTGAACGATTAGATCTACACAGAGCAATCACTGTCAGTTTTGGCAATTTTATAAAATTTATACGTTTTATAAACTGGAGAGCAAGAACTATTTTTAATAGACTTCTCTGTCCACATGGAATGTATCACGTGACTGTGCAATACCTGGATTCCCTCTAAATATGTACTCTCCAAACCACAGGAGAACAAGAAATGCAGCATTTAGCCTGCGATGGGAAGCACTCTCCAAGGGCATGCCAAGCCACAGACCACACTGACCTACAGTGATTGCTTATGTGAAAAATAAAAAGGATACTTAAACAATACTATTGAGTTAGCAATATCTCCAGATATTCAACACACTACATTTTTCCTTTATTCTGTTAGCAAAAGTCTTTTTCTGTAGCAAAACAAATAGTTAACAGCCTGTTAAGAGTCAAGCTTCTGCTGACACAAATTTCACTTTAAGTGCTAAGCTTTCCCTGCTACACTTCTGGTGGTGCAGTGTGCCAGCTACAAGCAGCCTTGCACTGCTTTGCTCACAAACCTGCTCTAAGTGTTCTTAAATGACTCAGGAAGGAAAAAAACATGATATTTAATAGATAAACATGCCTGCAGTACAACATCAAAACAATTGTGTCAATGGTAAAAAATTTGAGCTTTTTAGTAATTCTGCTATATTCAAGCAGAGCAGACTTGCTCTCAGAGACAGTCCACCAACGTAGTTTTGCCTTTGCTTTTCCACTCCTTCTCACAAAAATTTAAAACGTCACCTTGTTGTATTACAACTGATCATAAATGGCAACTCCAGTGTCACCAACATATCAATCATCCCTGTAGGGCAGAACTGCCCACACTAAAAACTGGAGACTTGAAACATAGAGGCTTTCTATGTTCACATTTTGTTGGTTTCTCCCTAGCAAACAAATAAAACAGATATTTTGTAACTGCACAAGAAGTCCTTTCCTGCACGGTAAATTGAATGTTACTCTGTTCTGTGTTCTTTAGTATTATGATACTTCATATGGTTATCAAGACAACAAATGGCACAAACCACAGAAATCTCCAGCTGTGATCTCTACATAACCTTGCTGATGAATTTCAAATGTGGTGATTTTGTTCAATTATTTGTCCTAGATGACTAACTCTTCCTCTTCGTATTTACGCTTTCTGCTCAGTGATTTCAAAAAGTGTAGCAGAAGTATTACACTGAAATGTGGTACTACAGTAAAAAAATGCTCTCTAAAAACAAAGAACAAGTATATTATCATCCTGCCTAAAGATTCTAAACTTGTTAAGGCACAGAAAATTGTGTTATTTTTGGCCTCAAGCAACACTCCATGCACAGAAAAGAGAAATATTTGATTCCAAGTATCTGACTAGACACCTGCCCATTAAATCTTCTCCCACATCAAACAACCTTCCTTCTGGAATCACAGCAAGCAGGCAGCACAGAACTGGATGCACTGGTGCTGGACAGTACTTACAGACACACAGGACCACCAGGAAAACCACGTACGTGACCAGCTCCCGTAAAACACTTTTCAAGTACCGCTCTCTGCTGGTGTTGCTGTCTTCCATGAGTCTTGTTCCCCACAGACCTTACAAGGAAAAAGATATATATATATAATTATCAATGAGATACCATAATAATTTAGGGACAGCTCAGCAGAACTCCAACAGAATTTGTGGAAGATTTGCCGAAGTGCTGTCACTTAGAACCACGTGGTATAAAAACAGACACAAGGATGCAGAGACATGCACAGGCAGCCATTCTTCAAGAAATGGAAGTGCAGTGATTTGGTGTTTTTTCTTTTAAACATGAAAATCATTGTTTGATGAATGAAAATGCACATTCATTATTGAACCTTTAGGAGCAGCCTTAATTTTCTACATGACAGGAGGATACTTGAGTCAAACATATTTTTAAAACACCAAATCACAACATTCCCCTCCAGATAGGCAAGAGACATAGCAGGGATGTTGGTGAACATTTCTGCATGGTTTCTTTCTCTGTACAACAAAGAGTTATCAATTAAACATCAGCAGCAGCCTAAATGAGCAACTGCTGTCCAGTCTAGCTGTCAACTTGATCAACTGCATCAGCTGAACTGTTTTTGCCTGTTCCTCACTTCATGTAATGTTTGGCATTCCCAAAAGGACAGGGAGAGAAGCTATTGAGCTTTGGTGATCCCTTCTGAATGGGTAACAGAAAAGCAAAAAGATCTTATAAATGGAGTCTCTAAAAGGAACAACCACCTTGAAACAAAATGCAGTTAGCAACCACCATCCTTATTTCCTATGCCTAGTACAGAACAGAAAAAAAAGCTGGGAACAGCTGCTGATGCTCAGACTATTCTCTTCATGGAGCTTCTCTTCATTTAAACCTAAAGCAAAGCAATTTGACCTTAGTTTGTGATGAGAGAAAAAGCATTTAAAACTAAAAATTCATTCCTATAGAACTGCAGTATACTTCCATCCTTTTCAGGTGTTTTAAGCAGGCAACCTTTCAAAACATCCTTTGCATTCTCAGTAGATGGAAATGTAGTAACCTCAAACTCCCTAGGAAAAATCTTGGATCCATCAAACATACCACAGTAATTTGAAATGGAACAGTAACAAGGGACAGCCAAAACACATTATAAAGCTGACAATGAAACAGGAGTTCAGTCAATCTGCAACCACTGCTGTAAGACTAAGACAAAGGGCTAAGCTGCCTGCTGCAGACCTTTGTTTGCTAACAGAGATGGGAATAAGGAAGTTCTTCCCTCTACCTGGATTAAGTGAGAAAAAGAAGCAAGTGTTAGATGTTTATTGAAGCCTTTCAGCTAACACATTTTTAAGTTGTGACATAAACCTGGAAACTTCTCTTGCACAGGCATAGCAAGCACTAACAGTTTTAGCATTAATCTCTGTTCACATGGCTTAATTTGTAACTTAGGGCCTTCCCTAGTGTCAGCCCCCAGATAAGAAAGCTTTCTCAAAGCTGTTCTTTAAGGCCAAGTTTGAAAATGTGCAGTTAAAGGCTGCAACTTTACTACACTGAATGCCAAATCCTCCCCATTAGGTCATTCTTGAAGACAAAAACATAAATCCAAGAACATTTACAGAGTCACTAATAATAATAACTCAACAAACTCAGCCTCTAGCACAGCCCTATGTTGCACTAGCAACCCTCATAATAAAGCCAGGAAAACACTACGGAAGAGAGGAAGAAAAAGCTGGAAAAGCCAGTGAGCTAAGCTGGTGAGAAAGCCAAGTCCCTGCTGTCAGCACATTACTCACCAACAAGAAATGTGGTGAGCAGAAGCAGAAAGCTTCCAAACTCAAACTCTGTCATATTAGACTATTGTTAGGAGTCAAGTCAGCAAAGAACAGAAAATTACAGCAAAGAAAAAACCCAACCAAACAGCACCATACAATGATCTTTGTGCAAAGTGAACAATGAATTTGCTCATTAGCTAGCTTGGAGCTTTCATTAGCTGTTACATTTTTTCAATACATATATATTATTCCCCTTTTCCCCCTATCAGAATATTGATTTAGATATAACAAACACAGTAGAGGTAAGCAGTGCTGGATTTGACATCGGCTGCAAGCAACAAAACTGTTTTGTTTCCTTATATACATTTGCTATTCATCAACTTTTTTACAGAACCTGTGTACTTTTATCAAATGAATCTGCAACTAACAGTTGCTCATACTCACTCTGTATGTAGCAGTCTTCAGGAAAATAACAATTAATGGATGACTGGGTAGGGTAGTTTGTACCTTCACTTAACAATAACTAAGACAACCTTTCAAGAAATGCCAGCACACATCAATGATGACACACATGAGGACGTAGCAGCACCGGGTGACCAAATACAGCTCTACAGGGGAAGATTACTTTTCCAGGATGGCTCTGGAAACACACCTTATTCTTTTATCCGTCAAAACTTCTGCTAAATTCCTCCTTAACAGAGTAGAATAGTCAACCCCTCTTCTCCTCTAAGCATCTAAGGGATATTTGCTGAAGAGATCTGTAAAACTAGAGGAACTAAAGCCACTTCACAGAGACTCATGTTAGAATCTGAACAGAATCCACATTAAGAAGAACCTAAAGATAGTCTGAAGTAGGTGACTTTCTATTCACTTAGTAACTCCTGTTACAGTTTCCCCAACAGTTTTAATTACCCAAATCGCAATACTTTAAATCCTCTCTGCATTCTTCTTTCATAACTCACAGCATGTAAAAGTGCAAGCTGTCACTGAACATCCTTCAATACTCAGTGGTACCTTTTTTTCCATGGTGACCCTATCACTTGTGCTATCCAAAGGATTATTCCCTCCTGTTGAATTCTGCCAGTGAGATGGAATTTCATTAAATAAATCAATGCAAACTTTCCTGTAGTCCTTGAAATAAAACTGAATGCACCATTTTCCAGTCTTCAAAGATCCTCACGGATATCCCCAGAATGTCAAAAGAACTGTGGAGTATTCTTTCCAACAGTGAATCCTCAGTTACCCTCCAAGTGCCCTATAAAAATGTCAGGCTTGCAATTTAAACTGTGCAGCACAGGGATCACATTCTTCAGAGAAGGTGTAACCTATTCCACAGCAAGTGCAGCACCTCCACAGCACCAAAGCCTTACCCAGATATTTACCACACCCAGGAATTCATGGCAACATTCTCGTCAAAAAGCCAGAAAAGGATCTGTCAGCTACAGTAACTTTAGCTACACTTGCCTATACAAGGAGGTCAGGAATCAACAGAAACTGTTTTGAGTACTACTGCACAAATCACAACAGAGATGGAACAGGACCTACGTGTGCCAGGTCACCACTAAGCCACTCTGACACTCACCCCATGTACAAACACTGCTGCTTTTCACCACAGTTAAAAACATCCACAGGAGGTTCCTTCTTGGCAACAACTAAGATGAAGGGGGCATATGAACTTAAATAAAAGTTTTTATGAAAGGACTTAACTTTCTTCATGAGAAGCAGCTCTTTTCCCAGGCATATCTCAGCATCAGACTAAAGCAAACACACCACTGGAGACCTCCAAACAGAGCAGTGCCAATTCATGCACAACACAATTATTACTGGTAGTTATTCTGGTTTCTTGTTATGAAGTGACGTGGGTCATTGAACATGGTCCCAGTAAAATCTGCTAAAAAGAAAACATGCTCTATTCCATAATCTCTGCAAGTCTGACTTGCATACCACTAAATATTGCAATGTTCAAGAGGGATTTATTTTGCTGCAATACAGACAAAGCCAGAGAAATCACTACAGCAAACAATCTTTGAATGCACAGGAAAATCAGAGAAGGTACAAATTAAAGTAAAATTTGTTTTGATAGTTACACTGATGTTATGGCAGCCAGTAATGGCACTATCTACCACTTCAGAAAATCCACATTTCAGAAGAAGGATCTTTATTTTCTAAATATGGCTTGCTTTTTCTGCAGCTTTATAACTATAAAGATTTTGCCCAACACTTAAACCAATGCTCTGTTTAAAATCCTCGCAGTTTGAAGCTGACGTTTCGAGCTTCTCTAAAAACAAAGGAGGGTTTTTAATCTTAATCTTAATAATCTTAATAATCTTAAATCTAAAGGATTCCCCATCCAGCATTCTCTCCGCTGTTGTCAAATCAATCCTGTACAAGGCCAGCTCAGTAGGGAGTTAATGCAGTATGACGTGAGTGACACCCCAAAATTTCACTTGAAGTGTGCCCAGTTTTGCTACCAGTTCTGTCCCTGGTCACCAGCTGTGTGACAACAGGCAGCTCTTGACTGTCATGGCAGCACCAAGGCACGGCAGGAAAGAAAAAGTGATTCAAACACCCTCGCAGCAACCCACTCTAAGTATCCCATGCCATCCTAACCACCTCTTCTGTAGAATGGGGGATGCTGAGAAAGAGAGAAGTACAAGCATTCTGCTCCAACTCTACAAAGACCTGGTGCTGAAGCAGAAAGCCAAGGCTGGAAAAGACCTCTGGAGATCATCACATCCAACCTACTGAGCCAACATCACCACGCCAAGCACACCACGGCACTCAGTACCACATCAGTCTTTCTTAAAGACCTAAAGACATGGTGACTTCACCACCTCCCTGGGCAGTGCATTCCAGTGTCACCTTTTCTGCGAAGAATTTCCTCCTCATGCCCGACCCAAACCTTCCCTGCACGGAAAGCAGCCAGCAGTAAGACCTGTGAGGCAGAGAAGTGGGGAAAGAAAGGAAGGAGCGAGCTGTGGGTGCATCTGCGTGCGCTGGGGGGACAAAACCGGGACGGGGACACCGGAGGATGGATGCGCACGAAGAGATGGGGACACAGAGACACGGGTGAAGACGGATGGAAAGGGGGTTTAGGGCTCTCTCACCTCGCAGTCTCCGCGCCAGGCGCTTGGCCCAGGCCGCCCTGCGGGGCGCGGCTCCGTCGGGCGGCCCCGGCGGGCGGCCCGGCCCCTCAGCCCCGCCGCGGCCCGCCGGGCCCCGCCGCGCCCTCCGCCCGCCGCCCGCCGCGGCCCCCGCGCCGCTGCCCAGCGACGACGCGGCCCGGCTGCCCCACTCCACGTCCATCTCCAGCACCGGCCCCGCCGCCGCCGCCGCCGCCGCGTCCTCCTCAGGCTCGAAGCCCGGGTTGTCCCGGCTCCAGGCCTGCCGCGAGCAGGCGGAGAGCGGCGGCGACGGCGGGCAGGAGCCGGGCCGCGCCGCCTGGCCCAGCCGCTCCAGCTCCAGCTGCTCCCGCCCGCGCCGGCCGCCGCCGCCGCCGCCCGCCATCGGCCCCGCCGGCCCTGCCCCGCCTCCGGCGGAAAGCCCGGGGTACGGAGGGAGATGTAGTCGCCCTGGCTCCCGGCGGGAGACCTCCTTCCCGCCCCCTCCTCCTCCTTCTCCTCCTCCTCCTCCCACGGCTCCCTCCCCTCTCCACGGCAGCCCCGGACCGCCCCGCGGTAGCGGCGCAGGGTGCTTGGAGTGCCGCTCATCCGCGGCCAAAGTAGGAGGAGGCCTCTTGAAGAGGTCGTGCTGGTTAAATCTGTGGGGAGCGGCGATTTCGCTTCATTTACAGAAGAAGTATTAAAGCTCCCCCCGCCCCGTCCAAGCCCCAGTGAACAGTAACGCAGGTACGGGGGGTGGATGGAGGTTTTATTGGAGTCCCGTTACAGCAGAACAGCGCCCGGCAGCGCGGGGAGCAGCCCGGGGGCGATGCTCGCCCGCCGTGTCCCGCAGCTCCGCCGGCACAGCCCCGGGGGCCACGGACCGCCCCGAACCCCGAAAGTCACCACGCCAACTACATTAACAAACACTTCCCCGAAACCAAGCTACTTCCCGCTTCCCTTAGGTAGGGACTGAAAAAGAAGGGAAATACTCTTTTTGTCTCCCTTTAAAGGGTGACCTCGTTACTTTCGATGCTGTGACGATCTTGAGAATCCTCGGCGCTTTCCAGGGTTTGGTTGCTGATATCGTCAGAGAGCTCCGCTGACACTCGGTCCCTGCTCTCCCTGCTTTCCACGCTCGGCTGGCTGTCCCCT